>PVIR01031081.1:0-19861 GCA_004026965.1 Petromus typicus | reverse complement strand
GAGAGCTGGTAACAATCAAACCTCAACTTATAGGGGGAAAATTAACTACCACGTTCAAAGTGGTGCTTGTGGGGTGGCCCACCAGTATCCACTGGCCTCGGGGGAGCCCCTTCGTGAAAGGCTCCCTCTCCTTTGGGTACCGTGCAGGAGACGGATTTCAGGTCAAAATCCCTGACAGGTGTGTGGACAGCGGACCCGGGAGCGCGTGAGCTCCTGCTGCACTGTCACCTCTCCTGCCTTTTCCTGAGAAAAGTCACCCATGTGAATATCCAAATCCGAAACTGCACATCCATTCCTGGCTCCCAGCGCCACTCCAGCTTCCCTCCCAGCCGCCGAGATCTGTAAGGAAGGCACTCATCTTGCTCCTGGACTTGAGAAAGGCTCGTGCTCCTGTGACACCGGGTGGTTCCACAGAGCACAGTTAGTTACCGCACCGAGGAGGACTCGGCAGAGCAAGTCAGGGGGACAGAGTGCGCCGAGAGCTGTGCGGCTCGTTGGTAGCCGCCCCCTCAGCCCGAGAGCAAGAGCTGTGGAGCATTTGTGCTTCTTTTTCCTCCTCCTCTGCTTCCCACCCGCGATGTTCTCACATGAGTCCTCGGTACTTTACGGAATTTGCTTTTTCAGTAGGAAAAGAAGAAAAATTTCTTAAATCCTTGTAAAGACATTTGTGAGTGTAGTTTTGAAACCATCACAAGAACGTACGATTTTGCAAAGACTTGGTTCCCTCTTTCAGAATCTCAAATGATTAGCAGGACAACCGATTTGATTATTGTTAGTTTAAGGCCTTTCCCTGAGTTGGATGATCATTGTATTGAGAAGAAAAATATCAGTAAAATTCCCCATGTCCCGTCTGCCCGACACCAGGGAGACGTGTGAGGCATAAGAAAGGGCTGTGTGGTGTGAGCGCGTCACAGTCCATGTCCAGCGCACTCACGTGCCTGCGGACTTTCAGGACTGGTTTCCAGCCCTCCAGGGCGCAGAGGAAGGGAGCAGAGCTCTTTGGCGGTGGCTTCGCATTGCAAATTCAAGGAAATTCTTTCTGGTGGGATGGGAGGTAGTTGGGCCAATTCCCAAAGCCCCCTGTGCTCAGTGGCGATTTCAGCTCTAGTGAGAGGGGAATCAGCTGCGGGAATGCTGGGTCCCTAAGCGGTGTATGGAACCTCCAACCTGCGGGCGTAAAGTGCCCCTCCCACTTTAGCTCCTGCTACCTGGGGTTTGAGTTGTTTCCTTCACTTCCAGGACATTTTGAGGAAAAATAATTACATAGGTCGTGTCACTGGTTCATAAAATCATGTTTTAAGATGATCCAGAGGCCTCTCTGGTGACTTAGCAAGTGGAGGCTGAAGTCCCTCCTAAGCTCAAAGGCTGCTCGGAGGCTGTGAAGTTCGTTTGGTTTCTTCTTATAGTGGAAGTGACTTACAGTGTTTGAAGCACATTTCCAGCTTTCTTCCATCTCCTTGTCCTTTCTGTTTTCTATTCTGGAAGGAGAGAGATAAAGAGACAGAGAGCTCCACGGGAAACAGAAGTCCCCCTCAGTGTGGTGGAAGCTATGGGGAGTCTTTACTCCTTTGGTCTCTGTGGAGAAAATTCCGGTTGGCATGTGGGCAAGACTGAAGATGCATCCCACAGGCTGCATGGTCTAGAATTAAGGAGGAAAAACAGCTGGAACAGTTGCGTTTTACCCTTTGCAATGGCCACCGTTCTTTTCATTCCTCACAGCCTGATTCTTCAGCGGGGTTTCAGTGTTTTGCCTGGTCAGCAGTCTGCTGTGGTTCTTGAACAGACCTTGTGGTTCTGTAACTTACCAGACAGGGGGCCTTTTGCTGGAGGACCGACTGTAGGATTCCCACAGTGCCATGGGGCCAGCATCCTGGAGTCTGAGTGTCACTTCCCAGAGCCCAGTCCAGCTGCTTGTTTTGGGTCTGGTTTCTTCCCTGAATCTTTCCCACATTGACAGTGGGAGCTCTAGCTGTCATCTGTCCCTTCCCTGTGCCTGCAGAGCAATTCGTGGAGAAGTCGTCCTGCGCCCAGCCCCTGGGTGAGCTGAGTAGCCTGGATGCTCAGGGGGAGTTCGGCGGGGGAGGCGGCAGCAGCCCGTCCTCCACCGCGCTGTGCACCGAGCCGCTCATCCCCACCACCCCCATCATCCCCAGCGAGGAAATGGCCAAGATCACCTGCAACCTGGAGACCAAGGAGCTGTGGGACAAGTTCCACGAGCTGGGCACAGAGATGATCATCACCAAGTCCGGCAGGTAGCCGGGCCTTGGGGGTGGGCGAGGGAGTGAGGAGATGCCCGAGGTGCTGGTGGGTCTGGACAACCGGCCCTGGGAAAGAGCTGTGGGTGTCTGTTTGTGGCTGTGGCCACAGGAAGCCCGAGTGGGCCTGGGAAGAAGCCACAGTGACAGAGACTCTGGGCCTCTTCTCCCTGCACCCTAGGAGGCCCTGGGTGCTGAGTCTGAGTTCCGGCCCAGGCTGGATGCAGTGCCACTGCTGCGAGGGAAGGAGGTGGCCTCTCAGTTTGCTGAAGGTTCAGGTCCCATTACAAATTCAAATTTAAATTCAAAGAATTAAATTCGAAAGCTAAGATTCCATTTGGAAGAATAATCTCACAGTCCCGTAACTGGGTAGGTCTGGCCGGCAGGAAGGTGTGTAGAGCAGCAAAGGCACACAAGGTCAGTGGCCTCGAACCAGATCCTTCCAGCTCGGTACCCACAGGGCCTCTAAGACTCATTCCAAGAACTCCCCACTGTCTCCCAGGTACAGATTGCGTATTGCACCGTCTTGTCAGCCTGCTGACCTTGGGCCCTTCATACCGACTTGATCTGATTACAGTTTCATATTTTGGGTGGAAGAAGCAACGAGATCTTGGCACTTAAAATCATATACCTTGCACACAAATGTATCTGTGGATTGGCATCTCTGTGGCTTTCCAAGAAGCCAAAGGGGTAGGGCAGGGAAGTCAGGAAAGAGGAGAGGGAAAGAAGGGAGTGGCTTCTGTCCCTCCTGCCTTAATTCAGGTCGGGCCTTGGGAACGTGTGACCAAGCCAAGCTTCGCCTTTCCCCTTCTCTCTGCCAGGAGGATGTTCCCCACCATCCGGGTGTCGTTTTCAGGCGTGGACCCAGAGGCCAAGTACATCGTGCTGATGGACATCGTGCCGGTGGACAACAAGAGGTACCGCTACGCCTATCACCGCTCCTCCTGGCTGGTGGCCGGCAAGGCCGACCCCCCGCTGCCCGCCAGGTTCGTGCTGTGCCCTCCCCAAGTGAATGCATTTCTCCCTCCATGAATTCCGGCGTTTGGCTGCGGGCTGAGTTTACACAGTCTCACACTGCCGGACTCTCTTAGAAAGGAAGGCCGTGTACTTTTAAAACTGTCTTTCCTTGTAATTTATTTCAGAAATTGTCTTGCATTTCAGTTCCAAGAGTCCTTAGAAATGGGGACCTCTTGATGCCTATATAATTTCTTTTTTTTTTTTTTTAATTATCTTTATTGGTACATTAAATATACACATCATGATTGCACTCCATAATGGGGATTTGTACCAGTATAAGACACAACTTAATTCTCATTTTTTCCCATAGACCCACCCACCCTACCACCCCCCCCATATATAAAAAATTTGTTTCCTTACTTTTTTGTTACAATCTCAACATTGTCCCCTTTCACCTTATTTTACATTGTATAATTTCTAACTGGCTACTTAAACTCAGATTAAGTAGCCGTACTGACAACCTGGAATCCATTTTTAGAACAATGTATTTTGACAACATGGCTACTTATTGTTAATCTTTGTTAACACTTGGTTTTCAGTGCAGCCGGTGTGCACATAATAAGCGTCACTGGTAAAATGTTACTTTTTAACCAGTAAAAGGCATAGAAATTTTAAGAAAGGCAAATTATTCTTTCTCTTCTATAATTGTAGTGGAATGTAATTCAACAAGTTAATATTCCTTTATGTGAAACAAAATATTAGCTATGACATATGGTCGTTTGGAGGGATAGTTTTCGTTTACATTGTTTTTCTGGGAGTACCCTATTTAAAAGAAAAGTCGTATACAAACCTCTGTTTGTAGTTCACCCAGATGGAAATCCTAGGGTTTTTAGAAAAGAATGTATGATAGAAGAGCTAGAGTTACGGGGCTGGGGATTTGTGTAGTGGTTCTAGTGCCTGCCTGGCAAACACAAGGTCATGAGTTTGATCTGCAGTTAAAAAAAAAAAAAAAAAACTGGAAATACAGTAATTTAGCTGCAAACTTTAATATAAAATAAATATTTTAATTGGCTTTATATTTTGGGTTCAAAAATCTCACCAGTGTTAAGTTACTTTATGAGCAATTTTTTTTGTCCTGTTACAACTATGAATTTATTTCAGTGTACAGACTTTTTTTAAGCAATGGTTTTTTTGTGTATGTGGTCTAGTGTGGTAGAAGGTTCAGAGTCAACACAATTTACTTGCATGAGAAAGAATATTCAGCTTTCTTAGTTGATCACATTATTGACTTTCTAGTTTACTAAGTTTACACTAGAGATGAGCAACACTTTTCACTGTTCCACTTTCAAATGAGGCTGGCTGGGAAGATCATCTTTGCAACCGTTCCAAGTCAGTATTAAATACAGGTCTAAGAAATTAAAAAGTAAAATTTAAAATTTAAACGCTACAACTCATTTGTTTAGTTAGTTTGATTGTACTAGTCATTGAAGCCAAGGCCTTTGCACTGGCTACATTTCCAGCTCTTCTTTTCATTATTTTAAATTTTGTGACATGGTCCCACTGAGCTGTTAAGTAGCCTAGGCTGGGCCTGAATTTTTAACCCTCCTGGCTCAGCCTCCTAGAGTGCTGGGATTACTGGCATGTGCCACCACACCCAGACACAAGCGACTTTTTTTAATCGAGCAAGATGTACCAGTTCACAACAGTGATCAAATTAATAAAATGAGTAGTGTTAAAAAACTTTTTCTTAGCAAATTTATTATTCCTTTTGAGCTTCCTTCCTAAGGTTTCACTATTATTTTAGACCAGATGAAATAGAGAAAGAGATAGAGAGAAAAGTGTTTTTAGCAGATTCCTGACTGTTTTTGTAAGCAAGCACTGCTTTTTTTTTTTTTTTTTTTGGTTTTGTTTTCCCCAGCCTTTCCCCTGAGAAGTTAATCACTCTTATTTAACATACATTTTCTCCATATCTGAAGGTACAGGAATGGTGCAGGCAGCAGACTTTGGAAATATGACATGTCTTGTTTATGTTACTAATCTGCTCTGGTTAGAGAAAGAAAGCATGTACCAATGCACTATCTCAGCTGAAGCATGTTTAAGCTATTGCTGGAATTTTAAGTCTGGGTTGAGGGTGAGACGGGTGTTCGAGAGAAGAAGCGCTTCCTGTGAATTTTCTCATCTCTTCTAGTTCAGTTTGTTTATGTTGATGTTAGATAGAAATGTATAGTGTATCATGAAATAGAAATATTCTAAATAATTTAAGCAACTGTGTTGTTTTTCTAATATCATCAGAAATTGTCGGCTACATTTTCTACTTCCATAAAAGAAAGGGGAAGGACTTGGGCACTGAGGATTTTCGTCTGATGGGAGAAATCCCTTGTTTTGTTAGGTCTTTGAAGCATGTTAGCCCAGACTGAAGTTCTCTAGTTAGTTCTTTCTCATCAAAAGGAAGAAATAATGCTTGGCAGCACTGAGTACCACTGGACAAGGCATTATTCATGATTTAAATAATGATACATACTCATAGCGGACATTTCCTTTTCCTTAAAGTGACTGATATTTAAATGTTGCTTTTATTAATGTGATTACATAGAGTGACTGGCTTATGTGAGAGCATTTCTCAACGGTAGGACGTCCAATGATTTTGGACATTTTGGGGAGAGGTAGAATGTAGTATTGATGAATAAAACTATAATGCCATAAAACCACAATTTATTTTTCCTACTTACTATTTTCCTTTCTTAAAAAAGCAGACTTCGTGGAGATGAGAAGGGGATCTTGGGATGAGGAGGAAATGAGAGGGAAAAGAGGGGAAAATAAAGTACAAAAAGATCAAGATATCATTTGTATATGTACTAGTTCCCCATGGTGAACATATTTATTATGTGTCGCTAATTTATTCTATAATTTATTTATTTATTTCGAATTTATTTTATAATTTAATCATTAAAACAAAAATTACAGTTTTGGAAGGATGAAACTTGAAAAGCTATCAAAAAACTTTTGATATCATTGCTATCAAAAAAACTTCTTGTGGAAAAGTGATTATTATGAACTTCCCACACGAAACAGTGGAGCCTACAGGCAGAGAGAACCCTGGTCTTTAGTCTCCGCTGGTCTTCAGGCTCCTGCGGGTCTGAGCAGATCCGGGAGTGCTGCAGCCCCCTCTGTGCTTGGCTCTGCTGGGCTTGGTGAGTTCCAGCCCCCCTAAGGCGGGAGTCCTCAGAACTCTGCCATTTCTCATGACAAACCACAGTGCAGACTTCTGGCTCCTTACATGAATATTCTCAAGAAAGATTTTTCTGATGTTTTCCTTTTGCTTGTGCTCACAACCAAAACATTTATATTTATTATAGTTGTAAGGATTGTGTGCAAAATGTATATAGGAAAGAGCTGTTATACAGACAGAGACATGTGTCAGTGCTGGCCTGTAGCTCACTGGTAGAGTATGTATGTTCTCAGTACACGTGAAACCTGGGTTCGATCCCCAACACGAGAAAGAAAAGAAATTTGCTCTATTAAACCAAAGATTTCATTTTCCTTATCATTAGTTCTGTAATTTCCCTCTGATTTTGGAAAAACTATGTCAAGCAGATACTAGCATTAGGATTTCCAAAGAGCTATACTTAAGAGAAAGGCCACAGGGAAAAAAAATGAGTTGTACTACAGTGAAGAAAAGCGTACTTTGCAACATAGCAACAGACCATAAAGAATAAAAGGGTGATTTTGTTGTTGTTTATTTGTCTGTACTTGCTTATGTGGTTTACAAATAAATCAGTGGAATAAATCAAAGCTTATCCAGTGGCTTAAGTGCTCATTGAGTGAGTACTTTAACTGGTACAATAAAAGGACATGATACTATTGAAAGTAGTGGAAGGAATGACAGACTCTCCCCTCTGATCTGAGGACTACTTGTCAAACATTTTCCCCAGCGGGGCCTGGGCAGTGCACGCCTGTGATCCCCACACTCTGGGAGTCTGGTAGGAGAATGGAGAGCCTGAGCTCAGCTCGGGCACCACAGTGACTTAGTGAGCTTCTGTCTCAAAGCAAAATATAAAAAATGAACTGGGAACATACCTCCAGTGCCAAGGCCACAGAAATTCCATGCATCTGTGCTAAAATCATCTTGTCTTCTATTTGTAAAGTATACATGCTTTCAACTGAGTGATTTAAGGTTAGCTAACACTGCTTCCTCTTTCAAATTTTGCTCTTCAGTTTTGGTTGTAATAGGAACTCATGTGATTACCATAATCTAGCCTTTCTCTGGAAAATATCTACAGTGAGATTTACATATTTGAGAGGCACAGAATAGTGGTTAAGTACATAGATGCAATAAACAACCTATCATTAAAAACTAGCTTACTAGGGCCGGGGAGTTAGCTCAGTGGTTCTGGCACCTGTCTTGCAAGCACAAGGACCCGGGTTTGATCCCTGGTAATCACATATAATACTGGGTGTGGAGACTCATACCCAGCAGTAACCAGTACCACATACCACAGTGCCGGGCATAGTAGCCCACGCCTGTAATCCCAGCACTTGGGAGGCAGAGGCAAGAGGATTGCTATGATATGAGTTTGAGTCTGAGCTCAGGGCCAGCCTGAACCACAAAGCAAGACCCTGTCTCAAAAAACAAACAAAAAAACAAACAAAAAAACAAAACAAACAAACAAACAAAAAAAACTAGCTTACTAGGTACATAGTAGATTTATTAAGTTTTACCCCTTTCAGATCATTGCTACATGAAGAAATACATGCGATATTTTAGTTATTTTAGTATTGTTATATTAGTTAATTTGAGATCTTTGGAGCAAATAGAAAAGGCCATATCTGAAAGGATACTGTATTCCTTTAGAATTAGTGGATTTTATAACCCACAGACAGACTTGTAAAAAACTATGTCAATAGTTTTCTCATAATTCCCGTAGGCTCTATGTGCACCCCGACTCTCCGTTTACCGGCGAGCAGCTGCTCAAACAGATGGTGTCCTTTGAAAAGGTGAAGCTTACCAACAATGAACTGGATCAGCATGGCCATGTAAGTATGGGGCTCCATGGCTGTGTGGGGGTCCCCAGATGGAAGCGACAGGCCCCCCAGAAGTCCTCTGTCCATCCCTCCTCCTCTCCTGCCCACCTCCATTCTCCATCTCTGAGTCACTGTGTGAACGCATGAGTGTGCTCTTAGGGGACCACGACTGCTTTTGTCCAGAGTCATGTACAGGGACCTGAGCGTCCTCTCTGGAATTCCTAGTGTGTCTGCAGCTGCTTTGTCACCTTTGCCAGGGAAACACCAAGTACATGTACTTTTGGAAGCGATCTGCAATCTCTCATTGGGTTAAGCATCTGACTGATGATGGTAGGACATAAATACAGCACAAAGGACATGGCTCAGCCCTCCTGGGGCCTTGTCCATGTGCAGAACACATTCCCCTGAGTTGCAACCGAGCACAAGGGCTGTCTGGCCAAAGGAGTTTACAAAAATGCTTTCTACTCGTTCTGCATCATTTTGGTAGAGTTTGAGGCAGTCTGATGGCCCATGCCTGTACTCAGCACTTTGCGAGGCTACGTTTGAGCTTAGCCTAGGCAACTTGACCCTATCTTAAAATGAAAGGATGAAAATCTAAGGATGCAGCTTGGTGCAAAAGCGCCGGATTAAATCCCCAATACTGCAGAGGGAAAAGCCTCCTTGCAACCAAAATCAAAACTGATTTGATTTGGATCAGAATTCTTTGAAATGTGGAAAAAAAAGAAATTAGAGCTCTGAGCTGTTATCAGTAGTTACTAGAGCAGGCGGTCACTGAAAGCGCTGGCATATTGTATACAATTATTTTAAGGTGCTGTCTGTGATGTAACTCTGCTTTTCACTAAAAATTACATACACATTCTATTATAGATCTATGTTAAGAAAACTTGCAGACTTGCAAACTTCTTAATGAAGTTGTTTTATGTTTGGCTTTTGTTGTCAGAAAGAACATGGGTCCTTCCATCTTTTCTCTCTCTGTCTCTGTCTGTCTGTCTGTCCGTCTGTCTCTGTCTCTGTCTCTGTCTCTCTGTCATAGTTGTGAGGACTGAACCCAGAGCCTCTCAATGTGCTACATCTCTGGCCCTTTCAAAAATGTGTTATAAGTATTACTTTAAATGATACATGTTTGAAATATATGAAATTCACTTTTGTTTTATGGGCTAGCTTTCTACATATTTATCTATGTCTTCATCATTTTTAATTCTCCACCTTTATTTTACTCTATTTATAATTGAACTTCTTACATGAAAGAAACCAAGTAATTAACTTTTTGTGTCTAATTTATTTTACTTAACATATGATCTCAAGATCCATGTATTTTCCTATAAATGACTTGAATTTATACTCCTTTATGACTGAATAGGACTTGTTTATCTACCACATTGTCTTTATCCATGGCTACTGATGGGCTCTTTTCAATTTTTAACTATTATGAATAGTGCTGCTGTGAGCATGGGTCCACTGGTATCTCTGTGATACGATGACTTTAACTCTTCTGGGAAGATACTTAGGAGGGAGACAGCTGTGTCAAATGGAATTTCTTTTTTTTTTTTTTTTGAGACAGAGTCTCGCTTTGTGGTTCAGGCTGGCCCTGAGCTCAGCCTCAAACTCACATCACAATCCTCCTGCCTCTGCCTCCTGAGTGCTGGGATTACAGGCGTGAGCCACCACGCCCGGCACTGTGGTATGTGGTACTGGTTGCTGCTGGGGTGAGTCTCCATGCCCAGTATGGTATGTGGTTACCGGGGAATCGAACCCGGGTCCTTGCGCTTGCAAGACAGGCACCGGAACCACTGAGCTAACTCCCCGGCCCCTCAAATGGAATTTCTAATTTTACTTTTCTGGAGAATCTCCACACTGAGTTCCACAGTGGTTGTGATACTATATATTCTCACTGACAGTGGTACAAAGGTTTCATTTTCCCCATGGCATCGCCATCATTTGTTTTTGTGTGTATGTGTGTATTGTTGATAGCCATTCTGATTATGATGAAACAGAATCTCAGAGTTGTCTTAATTTGCATTTTCCTGGTAGTTAAAGAGGATGAACATTTTTTCATGTGCTAATTGCCATTTGTACTTTTTAAAAATGTCTATTTATTTGCTCATTTTGGGGAAATAGTTTGTTAATTTGAGGGGTAGTCCTTTGTATATTTTAGATATTAATCCTTTACAAAAAGAGTACTTGGCAATTTTTTCCTGTTTTCTCTCTTCACTCTATTAATAAGCATGGGTATTTTCATAGTTTTCTTCTTTTGCTCAGGTAGTCTAGTATAATTATTTTCATGTCTCCTGTATTAAATAAAGCTCATATTATTGAAGGCTTCAGGTTTTATTTGATCTGCGCAATTTAGAAGGAGCCCTTCAAAATCTCCCTCAAGATGGGTTTAAGTAAATAAGTTAGAAATTCCTAAATATGGCTTCAAATGAGTAGAAAGCACTGGAACCAAATCAATCACTAACAGTATTCTGTCCATCAAACAAGGAAGTCAGGTGAAGGTAGGACTGGATAATCGTGCTGTTGAAACCCTGTACTGAGAGTAGTTAATATCCTCAGGTTTTTTACGTACTGGAAAAAATAAGTGACTTTTATGGGTGTCGTCATAATTTTTTGAATCTTTTGTAAATGTAGGATGGCTCCATTCATAAATTTTTTTCAGGTTAAAATGTATGAATTATGAAGTGTCTGACAGGTAGGTGGAGGAGGTGTTATGGATTAAAGTTGGGGGCATAACGCTGACCGAAAACCCCAACTCTTTTAAAATTATTAATTCTTAGCCTGAAGTGTTGAATTTTTAAAAATTGATTTTATTGGTACATTTTATATATACATTATGATCCTAATCAACAATGAGAATTTGTACCAGTACACAACACATCTTAATTCTCATTTTTTCCCATCCCCTTCCTTCCCTACAACCCCTCACCCCCTACATAATAAGCTTTGTTTCCTTTTTTATTTTTTTTAACTATCAAACTGGTCTCAAACTTATGATCCTCCTGCCTCAACCTCCCAGATTGCTGGAATTGGAGTTGTGTACCACAGTGCCAGTCTGAGTGATATTTTTTTTAAATCTATGATTTTTTTTTTTTTTTTAGTACTGGGGATCAAACTCAGACCCTTGAGCTTGCAAGGTAGGCACAGTACTACTGAGCTACAGCCCCAGCCCTCAGTATCATTCTTAATCCCATTCATATTACTTGGGTTGGGTTCCTACTGAAATCTTTGCAAGGAAAAAGAAATTATTTGTCCTCATATTTTCCGTATGTCAAGTTTTTAGAAAAATGATTTGGATCTTTGCAGGAAGACTTGAGGGTTCTACTCTCCAGCATAAACACATTTTTCTTTTAGGGATATCTCTTCATGGTGGAAATAGTACTAAGTTGGATTTCAGGACCTCTGGGTTCTAGCCAGATGGTGCCAAAATTAGATCTTAACAAATTGTTTAGTCTTAGATGGATGTTTATATCCATTTTAGCTTTAGAACTTCTGTGATTTAATATAACCCTTTGTCATCACAATTAGTACATTCTGAAAAGTACAAGGATGGATTTTTAAAGAGACTGTAGTTAGCAGGTTCTTTGAAGCAGTTCTAAAGAACTCTTACAGAGGCACTTAGATTTATAACAGAAAAAGTATGTATTTATTTCTTCAGTGAAGCAGGGTCCACATTCCCACCAGCACTTCTCAGCCCCTTGGGGCTTCGAGCAGAGTCAGGAAGCCCTGAGGACTGAGCATGCAGCAACTGTTCCCAGAGGAACCTGGCCTTGGAGTGGAGGGAGTGGGAAGGGGGATGCTATTTAGAGCTCAGGCTCTTTCATCTTAGTTTGTGAATGTGTGGGTGGGTAGGTGAGCAGTGCTGAAAGTTCTTCCTGTTTTCTCATTGGAGTAGATAGAGATTGTTGAAGATTTTCTTCTCAGTATAAAGAGACAGACATTTATTTTTATTGCCTCAGGTTTATGCCACTTTTATGATTAAGCACGGATATCTTGAAGCCCTTGGAATAAATGCATTTTACAAGGAGATGACATCATTTTCTAAAGTTTATTTTGATTCATTGAAGATCTCATTTGTTTCAGTTGTTCCTGTTCTGGCTTGAGATCATACAATGTAGCAGTGCAAATTCAGCCCCTCTACCCCTTAAGGTGTTCTAAAAGTGAGAGACTGGAAACAAAAAACTTGTTATATAGTAGATCCTTCCATATCCCCAGGAGCTGGTCCTAGGACCTCCTTAGAGAAGCAAAACTCCTGCTCAGATGCTCAGATTTCTTATATAAAGTAGGATCGTATTTGCACATAACCTCTGAAATTCTTTACTATCTCTAGAGTCCTTATACTACCTAATACAATGTAAGTGCTACAGAAAAAGCTGTTATGCTATATTGTTTAGTGAATAATTGATGATAACAGTAAGGTTTGCATGTTCAGTACAGATGCAGTTTTTTTTTTTAATTTTTTTGAATCAATGTTGGTTGAATTCACAGAGGTCAATGGGTATACCAGTTGTCCTCCAATACTTACTACTTAACTGCTAAAGCCAAAACAAAAACAGAGCCATCAGTCACAATAATAGTAACATCCACCCATGCTGCCTTCCATCCTGTCTCATCATTTATCCGTGCTTTCCAAGGATCTTTGCTGGGATCTTAGTGGAGCATACACAATGTGCACCACCCACCCGATCAAAGAAAGACCTAAGATTGCAGATTTAGATAGGAGATTTGTGTGGTATTAGGGAAGATGGGGGAGATTCTTTGTCTCAAAATGAGTTTTGCTACTCAGATTTCACAGTGGCAGATTTTATGTTTTATTAAGAAGATCGGTGAAAAAATAGCGTGTCTTTGTGACTTCTAAGAATGGGCAGCTTTTATCATCCGCACAGTGGAAGATGGCCATTACTGCGATGGAAGTGTAGTCTTATAACTGAAAGTTAGGAGTCGAGCATTCTGTCGACATCAGAATAAAGCCTTTCACAGTTACACTTGGTGCACATGTGGTGCATACTTGGTGCTTCCTGTGGACTTTGGGAGGGTTGCACGTCTAACCCTCATGAGGTTGGTACTGCTTTTGTGTTTGAGAAAACTAAAAGCAGGAGAGGTGAAGTCACTTGGCTGAAGATTACAGAGCTAGAAGGTAGAGTTTTGGGATTCTAACCCACATCTGTCTAATACCACACTGCTTTCCAAATTGTTTTATCTTTCTTCTCTAAATCACAATCTGGCATCCTAGAGTGTATAATATTTTATTTTAGAAAGCTTAGATGTGCGTTTTTGAGGGTGTAACACAAATATTTTAAAGACTTGATTTTTAAAGATAAATAAAACGTGTCTTTCACATAATTCCTACGCCCTTTCATTTTAGAAAGAGCCTTGAAACAACCTGTATTACTTGCAGGTTTTGGTAAATGTGATTCACAATGATGATTCTGCTGTCTCATGTGAAAATGATCTGCCTAACAAAGGAAAGGGTAGATCCTTATCCTCAAATTGAATTTGAAATTTAGATTGTACATTTCTGGCTTTGCCTGCGTGTACTTTGTCCTGTTCAGCAGCATAAAAGTCTGTATAATTCAGAGCTTTCCATCTGTTCATCGTAGATAATTCTGAACTCAATGCATAAGTACCAGCCACGAGTGCACATCATTAAGAAGAAAGACCACACGGCCTCGCTGCTCAACCTGAAGTCTGAGGAGTTCCGCACCTTTATCTTTCCAGAGACAGTCTTCACAGCAGTCACAGCCTACCAGAATCAGCTGGTGAGTACAGGTTCCAGTGGGCACCTGCAGACAACTTGAAGGGATGTGTACTTCGAAGAGAGGACTGAGTGGCGCCCCTAGGACCGCTAAGGGCGTCCAGTGGCCTCAGGCCACACTGCCTTCTTTTCTAGAACCTTTATACTTTAGATTCAGTGGTTTACTGACCACTTCCTGGACCAAGCACATCCTAATCTGCCATCACCTTCTGCTTCCTCTTCCTTTGCTTCTTCTCCTCCTCCCTTCTCTCCTCCTTCTTTTTCCGCTTCTTTTCCTCCTTGTCCTCCTCCTTTTCTTCTTCTTATTCTTTTCTTCTTCATGCAATACTGGGGATTGACACTGGAGCCTTCACACTGGGCTATGACTCCAGCCCTGATTATTATTTTGAGATTAAGTCTTGTTAAGTTTCTAAATTTCCAAGGCTGGGATCTGGGATCAAATTTCTGCTCCTTCTGCCTCAGCTTCCCAAAGTACTAAGAATACCCAATTCTTCTTTCTCAGTTTTTCTTCTCCCCCTTTTTCTGGTAACATGAAAAATCATATTGTTATTGCCTCATAAAATTTAAAAGTTCAATTCAAATCTTTATTGGTACATGATGAATACACATCATCATCGCATTCATCATTGAGAATTTGTACCAGAATATGACACGACTTGATTCTCATTTTTCTCCTTCCTCCCCAGCCTGCAACCCCCATCCCCTGTATACATAAGCTGTTTCCTTTTTTTATTACGATCACATTCGTTATCCCCTTGTTATTTACCCCTACAACCTCTTTCCTTTTAAATATTTTCTATTTCACAATATCAACTATATATACTAGAACTCATTTACATCTTCATTTTCTCATACCAGAGAAAAGATACGATATTTATACATCTATAACCTATTTATTTCACTTATGAAGATGTCCTGAAAGTACATCCATTTGAGTATGAATGACTCAATCGTATAATTTTTAATGGCAGAGTAATACTCCATTCTATAAAAGAACCACATCTTCTTTATCCAGTCTCCTATTGATGGACATTAAAAAAAATAATAATCAAAAAATGCAAAGAAACTTCACTAACAAAGAGTATCTACAATGAAACTTTCCCAAAAATATTATTTAATAACCAAATGCTGACAACTTTACATTCAGTTATAAGACCAAGTTCTGTAACCTCTTTCTTCAATATCAGAACCAACATAATGAAGAAAAAGAAAAAAGCAAGTTTGAACAAAATTAACTCTTCACCCAGAAGCAAAATGATGGTTTATATAGAGAAATATACATATAATAGATTCAAATTTATAAAAAGAGCTTAGCAAGTTTAGTATATAAGGGAGATATAAAATGTCAGTGGTAAATTTATACACAATGAAAACATTTAGATTTTTTAAAGTTAGTATTTATATATTTATATAAATTATCCAAAACATCTAGCTGAATCTAATATGGGATATATAAATCCTTCGTGTGTAAAATTTATAACTCAACTGAGAAACATTAAAGCTATAAAGATTTTTAAAAATTTAACACTTATTTTTCTTATAAATTAAACATATTTACTGATATTTTGTGATATTCAAGTACCTTATTCTACTGTAATTTAGGATAATTCTGGTAAAATGGCTTTCTTGTCTCTTTAGATAATAAATTGCAGGGTATAAACCAGTAAGTATTTAATTAACATCAAGATATCCAATTTGCGATATTAAGTTATTTATCTTCTCCCTGTGGTAGATCACGTTTCAAATTTATCCATTTATTTTCATCCATGAGGTTATGTCTAACTTTGTAAATACCTATTAAAATCTCACAGAGGGCCCAACTTTCTGGACACATCCCTGTGCCTTTTCTCTTTTCATGGTCAGCAGACCATGGAGGGCTTGTGGAATAGTAATGTTCCCTACATGGGGATCCTGGGGCCAGAAGAGTAGGAGCTACTTCTCCTTAGAGACAAGACCAGAAGTAGAATTTTCTTTCAGATACTGGGGATTGAATCCAAGGTCCTTGCACAAGGCTATGTCGCCAAGCTATTCTTAGTTTTTGTTTTGTTTTAATTTTGAGACAGGGTCTTGCTAAGTCACTGAGCTGCTCTAGCTGCACTCAGTCTTGCGGTCCTACCTCAGCCTCCCAGAGTGCCCCAGCATGCACACTATGCCTGGCTAGAATGCCCATTGCGGTTTAGACACTTCAGTACCAGGAGCTCAGACTCTCAGTTTACTTAAATCTGACTGTTCTGGCCCTTCTAGGACTTTGTATCTTGCCTTTTCTATCTGATTTGCTATAGATAGCGTCCTGTTGAGAAACTGTATTTTGGTCCCCCCAATAATAACTGTTAGGTGGATCCCGAGTCTAACCTAGGTTGGCCAAGCTGAGGAGATATGAGACAGTCTCTTTGGAAAAGCCAGGTGGAGCTGAGAAAATGCAGGCCTGGAGAGAGTTGTGGGCAGTGGACAGAGTGGACATGGAAAGCTTAAGTGGCTCCACTTCCCGTAGGTCTTTGACTAGATCTCATTTTGTCACTGTGGCTGCCATTTCGTTTACCTAAAAACCGGGGCTAACAGCTGAGCAGACCTCTTGGGGTTGTGAAGATCAGATGTGATATAAATAAACTGCCTTTGCCAACTGTGAGGCCGGACCATCTCAGAAAACTCAAAAGAGAATTTGTCACCCTCTGGATTTAAAAATCTTAGTGGTGTCTGGGCCAGGGATTTAGCTCAGTGGTTCTGGGCGCCTGTCTTGTAAGCACAAGGGCCCAGGTTCGATCCCCTGGAAACCACATACAATACTGGGCGTGGAGACTTACGCCCAGCAGCAGTCAGCACCACATACCACAGTGCCGGGCATGGTGGCTCACGCCTGTCATCCTAGCACTCGGGAGGCAGAGGCAGGAAGATTGCTGTGATGTGAATTGGAGGCTGAGCTCAGGGCCAGCCTGAACCACAAAGCGAGACCCTGTCCCAAAAAAAACAACAAGATTAGTGGTGTTTTTTTTTTTAATGAGATAAAGGAGTGTGTGGTTGTTATTATGTGAACCATCTTATTGTAAAAGCAAAGTACTGTAGCTGTTCAGTTATCTCCCAGGTGATGTCAACTGAAATTCACAGAAGCCCAAAACCAGTGTGCAGAATTTCACTCACATAGATTTAGAAACATTCAATTGGTTTTGCACTAATTGAATTTGTAACTTTCCATATTAGATGTGTAAAAATTTAAGCCCTGTTGACAGTTTAGAATAAAATAAAAACTTGTTGCATGGAGATTTCAGTGCTTTTTAAATCAGAATTCTCTATGCAGAGGGCTACAGCAAGAATATAAGTAAAGTGTGTGTATTTAGTAAAAATTATAGAGCTCAAGGAATCTAAGACTAAAAAAGCTTCTAAATGTAATGCCTTAGATTTTGTTTCATAGATGACAGAGACATCCTAAATAAGTAGAGATAGGACCTTTCATTAAGATATTGAAATAGGAGAATATTTTTATTTGATTATAATGACTAACATTGGTACTTACTATGCATAGAGCACCATTCCAAAGGCCTCATCTTATTTAATCTTCACAATATTTTGAGATAGGAACTATCCTGTTTTTATTCTGCATCATAGAGCTGAGGAGACAGGGACACAAGTTAAGTAAGTCACCTCAGGTTACCTGGCTATTCCCATCACAGATTTTAGTCCATTAGACTCAAGAGTGGCTGTCCTTAATTTTCATGCTGCTGTCCAGAACGTCACCCCTTCTCAGTTTGCTCTGATCGGCTCTAAGACATCCTTTTCGGAGGACTTCTTTTTTCTTCCCTCTTTCCCTCCCCTCTCCTCCACTTTCTTTTCAACAATCTCTCACTGCTCATCCACTGGTGCGGGATGCTGTTCACACGCACAGTGGTGAATGTGGCCGGCTAGTTCCATCCTAACCAGGTCAGGAAGTCTGCCAGTGCTGGACGCAGCCAGTAGGAGCCACAGGCTTTAATGACTCTGTCTCTTCAGCTCTTCTTCCACTCAGCTGTTTTAGTTAGAAACATTTCAAATATGCAAAGAAAGTAAAAATGAACCCCATGTACCTGCCACTCAGATTTCAACATTTTCCCCGATTTTGTTTCTTATCTTTTTACCACTTCTTTCTCCTTCTGTGCGCACATGTACTTTCTTCCCACCCCCCGAATCATTTGACACAAAGATGTGCGACATCCTGACACTTCTAAGACTTTGTGGCAATAAGAATATGATTTTTGAATCATAATGTCTTTATTGCAGTTAAGAAAATTAATAAGGATTATTCCTTAATATAACCTAATAGTTTAACTAAAAATGTTAGGACAGATCAATAATGTTCTTTATAACCATTTTTTCTGTCTGGAAACTAGGATCCAACCAAAGATCTGATTTAAGTGTATTATTTATAGTTAAGAAAAATCTTGCCTTAAAAATAAGTTTGATGAATTTTGACACTAATTCTGTAAGGAAGCCCTATGAGTACCATTCTATAGATGAAGAAACTGAGGTTCAGAGTGGTTAGGACACTCGTCCAAAGCCAAAGATTTGATAAATGATAGACCTATTGTAAAGTATAGATAATCTGGGTTTTATTTTTCCCTGTTTCTGTAGCATTGTGATATATTGTGAGACCAAAGAAGCAGTCATTGCCAGTGCCAACATTAGAAAACTGAATTTGATAACTTGTTAAATTAAAATAAATTGATTCTAATTCATGCAGATTTCAATGCTAGGTGTCTTCTTGATAATCTATATTTCTCCTTGACATTGTGAATTGGCTCAAAGTTCACCTCCAAGAACTCTGCCACCCTTTGTTGAGTCAGGAAGTAGGAAGGTTAGTATGGTTAGTGCATCTTTCCACTGCTGAGTGTCCCGTAGTGGATGCAACCAAATTCAGAATTAATTTCTTCCATAGACACCTCTGTCTCTGAGTTTGTTTTTCTACATTCACCATAAGAACCATAACTCTTAGTGTAGAGACAGATATACATGTGAGTTAATAGTCAAAGCCTTGATTTGACATTCTAATAGGCTGGTTTTGCAAATGGTTTATAAACGTGAGTCAGAATTCATATGTCAGATGCTCACAAGTGAGCAGAATGAATAAATTAATTTGTGCATTTTTACTAGTTCTGTGACATTTTTAAAGTTGTCCTTAACTCTTCCTAGCCCTTCTCACGTCATCGCTTCTTCCGCACTTAGTTTGTGTATTGGTTCTCCTAGAGTAAATAGATAATAAAAACATGTGAGATAGAAACAAAATAAATACATACTGTGTATGGCAGAAATAACAGCATTTTATATGCACAAAGAGCAAATATGAAGCACACTTAGGAGCATTTTCATATCCCTTAAACTTGCGATAGAACTGTTACTATTATGCCCATTAAAGCTAAAATTGGAATTTTAATAGCATGTGTAAGGAAAAAGAAAAACCTTTCTCATTCATTGGAGCTGGTAGCTTTTTTCATAAGTCGTGAAAATGGTAACTTGTTTTGCTATTTCTTTTTCTTGTTTTTGCAAGGGAATAATTGCATTTCTTTCCATTACTAGGTAAAAGCTAAATACATTACACTTTCAACAAACTATTTTATAATTTGAGATTTAAAGGTCACGCATGACTTCTGCGCAGGCAAATCATTCTATAGAGTTGAAGTGTAGGTCAGGTTTCATTTCTAAATGCCTTTGGTCAAATCATCTCTTGATAATTGGACAAATGGTCTCTGGGGGCCAGTTTTGCTCAGGGGTGGGGAGCCCACTGGACTTGAGTCTTGACACATCTGGGAGGAACGTGCCCGGCAGAAGGCCCTTCTGGAGCAGCTGGTGGTGTCAGAACCTGTCCTCTGTTGACACTGGTGTTTTGTGCAGATGGCAGAGGTGCTACAAGAGG
>PVIR01031080.1:0-19724 GCA_004026965.1 Petromus typicus | reverse complement strand
TGACTAGGGGGCTTTGTAAACCTTTGTAAGTTTATGGGTCTTATCTACTGGGAAGTTGTGTGTATCTGCTAAAAGCAGTCAGTCCTTCCTGTTGGGTTTAGGTCAGGCCCAGCATATCTTATGTTCATAATTGGAAGACTTAGCATTATTAAACTGTTAATATTCCTCAAAAGAATATACAGATCCT
Source organism: Petromus typicus (assembly GCA_004026965.1). Classification (NCBI taxonomy): domain Eukaryota; kingdom Metazoa; phylum Chordata; class Mammalia; order Rodentia; family Petromuridae; genus Petromus; species Petromus typicus. Next base: position 19,537 of record PVIR01031080.1, on the reverse strand, counting down.
ACACAACTTCTCACAGAATTCTGGCCAATTTCCCTTTGAAATTGACAAGCTGATTTTAAAATCCGTATGAAATTTCAAGGAGAAGGAATAGACCAAGAAATCCTAGAAAAAAAAAAAATAAAGAGGACCCACACTTCGCAATTTAAAAAGGTACTACAAAGCAATAACAGTGAAGACCAGGAGGTGCTGGCACCATAATAGGCATGCACATTTGTGAAATAGAACTGAGGTCCATAAATAAAGGCATACATCTGTGTTCAACTGCTTTGTAACAAATGTGCCATGACTATTCAGTGGGAAAAGAAGTTTCCTCAGCAAACGGTTCTGGTACCCCACTGTATAACCATAATTAGAAGAATAGGGTTGTGGTCGCCCACTCCTCTATTCCCAGCCTTCTGGGAGGTGGAGGCAGGAGGATTGCAAGTGAGAAGCCAAGCTGGGTAACATAGCAAACTCTGCATAAAAATAAAGAATAATAAAATGCACTGGGGATATAGCTCAGTACAAAGACCTCGGATTTTGGTCCGGGGATTTAGCTCAGTGGTTCCGGCGCCTGTCTTGCAAGCGCAAGGACCCGAGTTCGATCCCTGGTAACCACATACAATACTGGGTGTGGAGACTCACCCCAGCAGCAACCAGTACCACATACCACAGTGCCAGGCATGGTGGCTCACGCCTGTAATCCCAGCACTGGGGAGGCAGAGGCAGGAGGATTGCTGTGATGTGAGTTTGAGGCTGAACTCAGGGCGAGCCTGAACTACAAAGTGAGACCCTGTCTCAAAAAAAAAAAAGAGAAAAACATCCACATAAAAACTTACACATGAATATTCATAGAAGCATAATTCATAATAGTTTAAAATAGAAACAACCCAAATGTCTATTAACAGATAAATAAGCAAAATGTGATATATCCATAAAAGGATTATTATTCAGCCAAAAAAGAAAGTATGCCACTTGGATGAAACTTTAAAATATGCTAAGTGAAAGAATTCACAAAAGTACATATAAGATTCCACTTATGTAAAAGTTCATAATGAAATTTAAAAGGGTAGAAAGTAGATTAGTGTTTGCTTAAACCAGAAGAGAGGAGGGCTGGGTGTAATGGTGATAACTAAAGGCATGGACTTTCCTTTTGATGGATGAAAATGTCACAAAATTCACCCTGGGGATGATGGTGCACATCCATGACGGCACTGAAAATGGAGTAGACTTTAAATGAATGGCCTGCCTGGTATGTGTTTTACGTCTCAGCAGCACAGTTCTAAAGACAAATGAAGGGTATGTGGAAAAGAATGCAGGAATTAAGAGTGAAACATGTAAAATAATGTAGTGCCAAACTTAAGAAAATCTGGGACACTAGTGTTTTGGGTAGCAGTGAGGGGAAATGCCTGGATATTGATCTACTCATGACATTGATTGATGTCGTGAAGTCGCTCTGACATGGTGACTATGCCTGCAGACCTTTCTCCCTAATACTCTGAAACAGAAGAAACAAAGGCAGAGCCTATAACATTGTCATGCTCTTAAGGTCCACAGACTTCTCAGGGTCTCAAAATATTTGTACATCTTACTTAAAACTCATATTGTCTTGTTAAATCTTAGGACTGGGGATTTAGCTCAGTAGTACCACGCCTACCTTGGAAACACAAGTGCCTGAATTTGATCCCCAGTATTGGAACAAAAAGTCTAATAAAACAGGAATTATCAAATTATCATTGTATTAAAAGAAAAGAAGCGTAGAAAATTCTGACTACTCTGCATATGTTCCAAAATATTTTGTTTAAAAGATTACATTGTCCTCCACCAAAAGTAAACTGAGATTCATTCATTCAACAAATACTTATTGAATCTCCGCAGTATTCCAATCACTGTTCTAGGAGCTTGAGACACTTCTGGAATTTACGTTCTAGGAAGAGGAAACTTGATAATCAATAAAATGAACATACAAATCAGAGGGTATCTTTGAAGGTGGCCAGAACTATAGAGAAAATACAACATGGGAACAGTGACTTGTGATCTGTCTGTGCTAGCTCTGGTGATCAATGAATATTGAGTGAATAAATGAAAAAAGCAACGAATGGCTAGGTATAATGTAGCTACACTGTGTATGTTTGGCTTCTAAAGTTCTGTGATATGAACTTAGAATTATTTTCCCTTGCCTTCTTTTGCTTAACCCCTACACTCTAGTAAGATTGTAGTATCTGTCCCTCTTCCTGCTCAGGTCAGCATTTAGGATGAGGTAGAGTTTGCGGGTTAAGCACAGAATTCTCTGGAACAGATTGTATGGATCCAAGGGCAAGCTTTGCTATTCATTTCCAAAAACTTTAATTATATTTATCATGATTTGTAACAAATTTTGATCGCACCATTTTATCTGAGTACAACTTGAGGAGGCTTTGTGTTTTGAAGACCTCCCTGCTATAGATAATTTTGACGTTTTTTAGCTTCATTATGCTAATCCCCTAGAGTTCTTAGAGGCAGTCAGCATTTATTATATCAACTGGCTGCAAGAAATTGTTTTAAGTGTAACTAATGATGATATGCCCAACAAAGATGGATATTAGCACTCCTTTGGGAATGTGATGTCCAGATCCTATTCAGGACTCACATCTTTGTCATCGGGGACTGTCTCATTCATATACAAAATCTTCAGAACCTTACACAGTGGCTGGCACATCTAGATATGCAGAACACGTCTGACAACTTATTATTTGGTGATAACAATCAATTAAATATGTGCAAAAAGCAGTTGGTAACAACTGATGGGCATTTGGTTTAGACTATTTTTATGATGTTTGAGGTTGGTCCACTGTATGTGGCTCTCTTTGGGACCACATATCCAATAGCTTACAGCAGCTCAGGGACATGCTTGGCCATCTAGGACCTCAGCCAGCCTGAGGGGACATGCAAAGAGCAGCTCTTTTTTCCCTTGGAAGTGCTTATGAAACACCCCCAGCCCTGGCCTTGTAAGCTAGATTTGCATTTCTGTAATTTGGTTGTATTTTCTTTCTTCTTCTTTCTGTTGATCTTGTTTTAAAAGCAAAACAAGAGTAGGGTTTCTTAAGACATCTCACTCAAGTAGTAACTCATTAACAATGAAGTAAAGATATCAGGAAATGGCAAGCTCTTTTGCTGTTTGTTTTTCTCACTATGGATGGAAAGTGTGTCTCAGTTACCATGGATACCAAGTCTTGGAGATAATAGGATCCTTTTAACAACCCAGTTCAGTTAGTTGGCTTTTCCCTTGAATAGATCTACCCAGCATACCTTTTAATACAAAAAAATTCTATTCCATGTTAAGAAATATTATGTTAATTTTTCTCCAATTTTGTCCTGCAACTTTCTTTCTTTACTAAATTTCCTCCTTCCTACACTGTAAGAGATGACATGGGGAAATAAACTCAATCTCTGGCTTTCCTTTTAAGGCAAACTGGCTTACTTAATTCCAAACAATTATATACAAATGTTACAACATAATTGACCCACTTGTGATGTTTAGGTCTGTTTCACTCGATCTTCAAAACCCAACTTAATTATAAAAAGTATATAATCATCTCCTCAACATGTCTTTGCTTAATTGAATCAGATTTCCTTAAAATAGAATCTCTGTAAGATATGTAATTTTGAAGACAGGATTAAGTTAATTGTTATGTAGGAAAAAAATAATCACAAAGTCTTCAAAGAAATATTCAAAAAGTGACAACTATAGTTCAGCGGTATAAGAAAATTCTATTCCCATGTGTGAAGGTAACCTTTTTGTGAAGAACATACATTTTTAAAAGTTTAACTTGCTAGTTAAATCATCATCCCTCTATTTTTCAGAGGAATAATTTTAGTGGACTTACAAGAACATAGTCATTTTTTAAACCCCTATTTTGGTCTCTCATCATTACTTCTAATTTTGTATCTTTTTAGGGAGAGGTGGGATGTACTATATAATTTGAAAATTCTGTACAGTGAGCATTTTATCTGGATTGTTGTGCTGGAAGCTGTCATGTTGGAAATGAGGGGCCATCCTCAGATCCATCAGATCTGGATTTTAGTCTCCACTCTGCATCCATTTGTGTGGCTTTGGATGAATCCTTTAACCTCTCAGGACTGAACTTTCTAAAAATCAAAGGTTAGATTATTTTCTAAAACCCTTTGATATCCTAAAATATCTACATTGCTTTGAAATTTATTTACATCTCCAATTGCTACCTAGCATCAAGGTTAGAAATGGTTTTAAATAGGCTTACTGAGTTCAAAATCAAATAGAAAAAGGCTTTAGCACTATAAGCCTGCTGGCAACTTTCCATCCTGCACTGCCTTCAAAGTAATTTTAAATTATCAGTGGAAAATAGGAATTAGAGCACATTCAGGTCAATCATTTCAAAACCTTTATTGTTAGTGATACTTTCTCCACATGTAAAGTACATATGTAAAAGTAATTTTGGGTGATATAACACTGATCATTTCCTAGTACTTGCCAGATATTCTGTTAAAAGTGTTTGCGTGGTTCAGCTCACCAATCCTCACAGCAAACTTTGACACATATTATCATGTCCATTTTACTGGACATGATAAAGAATAAAAAGATGAATTTTTTGTTCTGCTCACCCGTAAGTAGAAGAGCTAAGACTTAAATCCCAGGTGCTGATATGGTATATCCAGAGCATACAGACACTCTAAATCACAGGCCGTGTGTGTGTGTGTGTGTGTGTGTCTTATACATTCTTTATATGTCTAAATACAATCCTCCTCTTCATACTTAATTTCAGTGAAGGGCACTCCACCACTACTGCCCAGGATAAAAAAAACTGGCAACCACACTTACACCCTTTCACTCAGTTCTCTTACCACCCGTGCCTCCTCCCTCCGTGTCCTGTCAACTTCACTAGCAAATAGCTCTCAAAGTGGGTGAGAGTCCCAGAGTAAATCTGACATACTCTGTGGGATTATTTATCAAGATGTAGAAAGCTCAAAGTAGTCTAGAAGAAATGAAACTCTGAGAGACCAACAGTCACAGAGCCTGTTATCATCTGTTATGGGTTGAATTATGCTCACTTAAAAGATACAGTGGAGTTCTGACCCTCAATTCCTTGCAATGTGACCTTATGTGAAGAAGTTCTTTACTTAATCAAGTTAACATAACATCATTAGGGTAGACTCCAAACCACTATAACCTGTGTCCTTGTAAAAAGGAGAAATCCGGACGCATACAAGCACTCACAAATAGGGAGAAGGCCCTCTGAACGTGAAAACAGAGAGAGAGTGGATGTTTCTGTAGGCCAAGAAATTCCAAAGATGGTGGCTCACTTCCAGAAGCCAGGCAAGTAGCATGGAACAGATTGTCTTTCACAGCCCTCAGGAGGAGCCAACCCAGTTGACACTTTGATCTCAGACTTCTATTTCCCAAACTGTGAAATAACATGATTCTGCTCTTTAAGTCACTCAGTTTGTGGGTTTTTATTACAGTAATATTTACAAACTAATACAGCATCCTTTACCCTGAGGTGTAGGGGAGAAGATAGTGTTCCAAGAATCAGGTGAAGCTATGTCTCTGAAACGGGCTGCTTCACAGGAACTGTGACAAAGAAACACATTTCTTTTGAGCTTTTTTGTAATCAACTACATTTTTAATTTCAGTGAGGGAACTGAGTGAAAGGGTGTAAACGTGGTTGCCAGTTTTTTTATCCTGGAGTTTCTATAGAAAAGATATAATAATTGCTTGATTCTTTAATGGCTTGTCAGAATAATGGCTTGTTTTCTTAGTAAGCTCTAAGAGTTACAAATTCTTTTCTGTGTCTTTACAATCATACATATTTTTAACACGTTCAACATATTGTAATCTGTGGTGGCTATTTTAGTCAGCTTTCTTTTGCTATAACACATACCTCAAATGATCAGCTTAGAAAGAGGAAAGGTTTGTTTTGCTCACAGTTTTAGAGTTTTCAGTCCAAAGTGGGTTAGGCCATTGCTTTTGGGACTGTAACAGAACACATGGTTCATTATGGCAGGAGCTTGTGTTAGAGGAGGCTGCTTACCTCATGGTAGTTAAAAAACAAGAGAGGAAGATGAGGGGGCTGGGACCCTGATAACCCTTCAAGGTACACTCCCAATGACTAACTTCCTCCCCCTAGATTTTACTTCTTACAGGTTCCACTGACTCTTAATATCACCATAGGTTGGGGACCGAGCCTGGATTGTATGACCCTTTGGGGGAAACCTCGGCAAACTATATCACAGACATTATCATTTCCTTACCTACATGATCTCGATTTTGCTCCAAAGGAGCCTCTTTCAGTTAGTTTCTTTTGTCATTTTCATAGACCATCGAGAGCCTCTGGCAGTCTACACACTGTCTGGTTTGGTAAGATAAAGACTTATCTTGAAAATTTCATCTTCTAGATCAGGTAGTAGACATTCCTCCAAGGATCTCTGTCTGGTTCTTTTTAGTAGGGAATGATAGACCATAAATGTAGTCATTTACTGACTTTTGATGGTGCTTTGTTTTGGTTTCTTTGGCAAAAATAATTGTTTCATTCAGTGTTGTCTAGTGTGAGGCCACTGGAGATGGGACCTATGTGATTTTTCCCTATGAATTTCAAGGCTGCACAGCCTGCTCCTTCCACGGAGGGTCTGATTTATTGTCACTAACTGATTTTTCTTGCTGAGATCTGTGAGTTAGGTCAGGAAAACAAGTTTCTTTGAGGATTATGGGTTTCACAAATTTTAATAAGATGCTATGGACTGAGTTGTCTCCCTCCCGTGTTAAAGTCCTAACTCTGAAGTGATAGTATTTAGAGATAAGTTCTTTGAGAGGTAATTATGTTTAGATGAAGTCAGCGGGGTGGGTCCCTCGTGATGGAATTAATGTCCTTATCAGAAGAGAAAACAGAGAGCTTGTACCCTTTTTCTCTCTACTCACATGCACCAAAGAAAATCCATGTAATAATACAATGAGAAGATATCCTTTTCCAGGAACTGGCTAGTACTTGAGCTGAAACATAGTTTAGTTGGAAATATGTTTTAGAGATGTGGTATGGAAAGGGAGGAATGAAATAATGTTAATATGTTCAAAGGTATGTATCCTTTTATAATAAGAAGGTGATAGGAGTTTTATACATTTGAATAAACTAAGTGTTCTGCAGAGAAACAGATGGAGAAGAAAACAAGGCTGGATTTGAGAAATGGAGAAGTCCATACAGCCTTCTCTTTTGAAGAAGAAACTTTACCTTACCTCTCATTGGAGGCTTTAAACAAAAGAGTAGTATGATCTGATTTTTACTCTGACTAGATCTTTCTGACTGCCCCTTGGAGAATGTGAAAAAGTTACCAGTCAGGAGGTTATTGCAGCTGTACAAATAAAGGTTTAGGGATGCCCCCGGCTAGGGATTCAGTGAGAAAAATAGAGAGAAGTGATTGGACACAGAATGTCCTTTCAGATACTATCAAACTTCCTAATGTGCCACATATGGGAATAAGGGAAAGGATAAATCAAATGAATGTAACTTCCAGTTCCTGTCTCGAGGAAGAAGGTAGTTGGCATTGCCAGAATAGGAACTGGGATGACGAAGGTTGAAGAAGAAATATTTGATGTTGAAAAATGAAGATTTCTCCCTTAGCTAACATAGGTTTGAGAGGCCTATGAGAGAGATATCCAAGCACAAATAATGTTGTAGCTCCGACTGGACTTCCTGGCTCCAGTGCTGGCTCTAATTCCCTCTTCTCCTTTTACTCCTCCATTTTCCTGTGTGTACCATGACCTCACTAATCCTCCTCACAACTAGGTGGGATCACGCAGATACATGTTTAAAAATACTCAGCATACCCTACCCTTACTGCCTTCAGAATCATATACTGGTCTTAATTTAGTTTTTGCCCACTAAACTTCTGTGAACATGGCCTTTTAGCTTTGCCCTATACATACTTATACGGTCCTGCCAAAGTATACAACTTCCGGTTTCCCAAATACAGTTATACATCCCTGCTTCTGTTCCTTTGTTCAAGCTTTTCCCTCAGCATAGGATGTTTTCCTTCTCGTATCTTTCAGTATTGTATTTGATAACATTTGATGGTAACTGTTCAAATGGGATTGCTGTTTGTATGCTTTTACAATGCATTGTTTAGCTCTTTCTCACTCCACTGGGTGTTTATAATTACTGATATTTTTATTCACTATCCACCCAATTGAACAGGAAGCACCTTGAGGACACAGGCCTTTTTTTTTCTGTTTTATTTGCTTTTGGGTCTTCTTTAATAAAAATACAAAGCTAATATTAATTGATCATATATAGTACCTCTAGGCCCAGCCCTTGGGAGGCTGAGGCAGAATTGTTTTAGCCCAGGACTTTGAGGTCCACCTGAGCAATGTAATGAGACTACATCTTAAAAATTAATATTTGCTGAATTAAAATAAAGATGTAAATGAGTCCTAGCATTGTCTGTTATATATTGTGAAATAGAAAATGCTCAATGGAAAATAGGGTGAAGGGGGAAAATGTTGAGATTGTAACAAAAAAGTAAGGAAACAAATTTTATGTATATGGGAGGGTGGTAGGGTGGGTAGGGCTATGGGAAAAAATGAGAATTAAGTTGTGTCTTATACTGGTACAAATCCCCATTATAGAGTGCAATCATGATGTGTGTATTTAATGTACCAATAAAGATAAATAAATAAATAAATCAAATTACCCTATGATTCAATAATATATTTGCAAAAAAGAAATATGGCATAACCCAGCAGAACACCCAATTATACATATTTTTAGGAATATGAGAAGAACAGGTAGCAAGTTTACAAGCAGGTATTAAAGATTCATTTTCTTAAATGCTGAAGATAGCAGGGTAGTGTCAACAGAATAATTCATACAATGAAAGATATAGGCTTAGAAGAGGACAAATCTCCCCAGGCCCCACTGGCTACTCTGTTTTGAATAATTCCAGAATGGTTTGTTCACTTCCTTGTAGATTCTGCCAGGTCTCTGAATAATCCTATTTGTTAGGTAATTTTTCTTATTATAAGCCCAAGTGTGCCTCCTAATTACTTTTGACCATAGATCTATTTTTGTTAACTCCTGCCATTTAGCAACCAACTCGCTCATCCATACTTATTAGATTAACACTGGAACCATCTAATCAGCTCACAATTCTGCATTTGACTGAGCTCAGCTGGTGGTTCTTCAGCTACAAATGGTACTGGCTGTAGCTACAGTCATGTGGGGCATGTGGATGACCCACCTTCAGTGGCTCACTCATACTTGGCATTGCCCACTGGCAATTGGTGTGAGCTTAGTGGACCCTCAGATATAGTCCATGCAGCCTTTTCAGTCCCTGTAACAAAGTAATACAGGGTTTCTGGTGATTCCCTGGCACAAGGATTTTGGAGATGTCACTGTTGTTATTACTTTTCCCTGAAACAGGGAAAGATCCACCTTAAACAGGGGAGGCTTTCTTCTCATTCTACTTCAACAATGAGGAAGGTAGCTTTAGCGTCAGAGACGTATAGGTCCAAGCTATGCAACTGATCTATCTTAAACAAGGTTTATATAGAGGGCTATTTGCTTATTTGAAATATCAGATTATAAGAGTTACTGGTTGGGGAAGATCAAATAGTATAATAAATATAGATCACATAACACAGAATGCTTGGCATAATCTTTAAATTTACTATCTTAGTATTTCTTTTTTGTCATTAATAATATAAAGAGCCATGCCTTTTAAAAAAATTTGTAAAAGCAACTTTTGATCAGGAATAGCTAATAGTCATTTTATTAGTTATTTTACCTCACATTACCTGTAAATGGAGCCAAAATAACATACCTTATAAATGCTATGAAAATTGGGAATAATGTATGTAAAGGCCTTGGCGTATATTAGAGATTTTCTAGACAGCAGACATTGTTATACAAAGGAATGGAATCAAAACTCAAACCTACATCTTCTGATTTGTGCCCTTTTTACTTTTCTATGATGTTACTTTATATAAAGTTTTTTTCAAAGTGTGCTCACACTTCCCCTACTTGTCATAGTTTCTCTTCTCAACTAATGTGCAAACTGAAAATGCAATTCTGTAATGCCCCAATCGTTCATTTATTTAAAAAGAGTATCACTGTAAGAAGATGTCATAAGGTTATGTTTTCTAAATAAAGGATGTTAAGGTTCTGATTGAGATAGAGCTAAAGACTAAAGATCACACAGTTTCTAATGAATTAAGACTCAACTGAAATCATAAATGTGGACCTGTGTGAATATTGTGGTAACACGGCCACTGAATTACTGTTCTCCCAGTTCCTCTTCAGTGTGCCAACCATCTTCCTGGCACTTCAGATGCATTAAAGTAATGTGATAGTTTTAAATGTTTATAATAAAATATTGATGAATAGTGTAGTGGCCACAATAGAATACTTATAAACTGACGGGTCATATGACTCTGAGTGAATTGAACAAATGGTGCACATTTTTGAAGTCTTAGTAATCTTTACTTAGGAACCAAGAGAGCAAAATTTATCACTCATAATGATGTTTCAAAAGGTTAAAAGCCCAGGGAATGATTTCAGGAAAATCCCACTGGCAACTTCTTTCCATATAGCAAAAGAAGGGCATCAATATGTGTGAAGGAAGTCAGGATGAAAGTAGGATTTCAATAACAACAACCATGTCCTTGAATAGTACTTTAATGCTAGCGCCTCTATAATATTCTTACAGCTGTTTGTTTATTCCTGTTACTTTGGTGAGCAGCCTTGCTTTGGCCTCTGAAAGAATCTTCAGAACCCTGGTGATTTTAATAGTCATGTGCTGTAAGGCACACTACTGCATGGTGATATATCTGAGAATGAGAGAGAATAATTAGCACTTGGACATTTTGTAATGCACATGGTAGAGTGTCTTCCAAAATATCAAAAGAGCCAACTCACAGTCATGGAAATTTGCATATTTATAATCTGTTATGGAGAAAATGTTAAAAGTGTAACTTTAGATTGTGTTTAGTTAATTTTGCCACCAATTACATGTTTTTCAATTCAGTATTATAGAAAGTATTTGCCTAGATTTTATAAATGCTTCTTTAAATTCATTGCTTTTTTTTATCAGTCATATCAAAGAGAACTAAAGCAGTGGTCAGGCTGGGGGTTTAGCTCAGTGGTTCTGGCGCCTGTCTTGCAAGCGCAAGGACCTGGGTTCAATCCCTGGTAACCACATAACAATACTGGGCGTGGAGACTCACCCCAGCAGCAATCGGTACCACATACCACAGTGCCAGGTGTGTTGGCTCACGCTTGTAATCCCAGCACTCAGGAGGCAGAGGCAGGAGGATTGCTGTGATGTGAGTTTGAGGCTGAGCTCAGGGCCAGCCTGACCTACAAAGCAAGACCCTGTCTCAAAAAAAAAAGAACTAAAGCAGCGGTTGTTATTTTTGTGTCTGGCTGAAGTGACATAACAGAAATTGTATTGATGATTAAATTGAATGCCACAGAGATTCAGAATCCTCAAAAAGTCATAGCTCAACACAGACTAAGCTGTGTAATAAGCCTGGGGTTAAGATTCCTGGTTCAGAATTCCAACACCAAGTATTAAAAAGGCCCCCTTTTAATAGTGTTCTTCCACACTAGTGCTATTTTGAAGGCTTTAAGTTTCATTCACTCCCTCAGTGTATCAGTGCAGTTTAGAACAGATGCGTGTGGCATCTGTGCACATGTTTCCAGCAGAATTCTTTGCAGTGGAAGCTCAGTCCTTTAACTCTACAGCACATCCCTCATGATGAAGATACTCGAAGCCACTATTCTGGAGTCTGAGAAACTATGCTTCCTCCTTATCTCTATCTGTGTTTTATGTGTTGAACAATTTAATGAGTAGCCTTTTTCTTCCTCCAAGACATTTTACTATGGCACATTTTCAAGTTGGGGTCAAGCTGGGGACTCACTGAGTTTGGGAGCTGGGCATTAGCCCGAAGGCTAAGGCCACCTCACAAAGCCAGCCTTGTAACCGCGCTCCCTGACTGCAAAGAAACCCTCCAGAGAAGAAGTTTCTTTATCAGTTGATGGGTGCTCTAACAATGTTTTGGGAATTTTTACCAGGCATTCTGAATTCCTAATGAGGTTTCTATGGCTACGCAGTCGGTGTTTTCTAATACTGACTTTGCAGCAGTTGGGAGAGAGCCCCAAGAAATAATGTCTGTTTTATATGGAAAAAAACCTTGTCATTTCAGAAATCATTATGAAGGTCAGTTTCTTTTGAGAGGTCAGTGAAATATCTTATGCCATAAGGTAGGCATCCTGTCTCAGAGGGGAGGCTTGGCATGGCCAAGGGCTTGAGCTTACCAGGCTGATAGCCCAGGGGTGAGTGGAGCTCCCCGCTCTGGAGTCCACAGATGAAATACTCCTGGCATGAGTCAGAGATTCACAGAAAGGGAAGAATGTGACAAATCTGAGCCCACTGTTCCCCCAAAATTGGCCTCACCTCTCTCCAGTTCTGCAATCCAGGATACTGTTGTATTCCTCCATCTAAGACATCAGTCAGGCTTTTTAAAATCTCTAAAAATGATTCTACCAAGGTCCAAGACCATACATAGTCTTCCTCAACTTTCACACTAGGCCTACTATGTCTCTCTGTGCCTTAATGCAGGGCCAAGTAATCTCAGAACTAAGAAGAAGAAAAGTAATCTTTTCTTTACACTTCATGATTTAACTGGAGTTGTTATTAGACCCAAGTCTTTCTGCTCACAAATTAAAAGCGAATGTGCATGACGTGAGGTCAGTGAAAGGAAATCCATCCAATTAAAGGGCCAGCACTCTGAGAAGATAGGGTGGGCCATCTCTCAAAATCACACCGTTTTAGAGAACTCAGAACCTGAAAAGACTTTCACAGGGAGAGAGAGCAGGTGCAGAGGGACAGTGGTCAGGAAGATCATGTGCTGGGTAGGGAATGTGGCTCCTTGATTGTTCCCTCTGGCTGGAACATCACAGCTGGCCTTCACATCCTGGAGCTTGCCTATAATTATTCTGACAACTGTACTATTTTTCTTCAAGTTAAACCTTACAGTAATATGTGAGCTTTATATTCATTGATGCACAAGAGTAGAATATGGCAGAGCATTACACATTCAGGTACTATTTGAGGGATATCAGATGTTTTGGAGTCTGTAATTCCAAAGAATGATTATTTAGCAGCTAATGTCTTAATTGTTTAGCTGCAGATTTTCTTTGGAATTTAGAACGCTGGGAAAAATGTGGGGAAGTCAAAGGACAACTTGCAAAGGGGAGGACATTGATAGATAATTCCCTGAAGCAAATGTCAGATTAACACAAGAGAAGGAGACAGAAGTTCATTGACATACATATTTCCTGTGTACATGGGAGAAACTCCAGAGCCGTAAGTAAATCTCTAGAATAGATTTCACAGAAAGACTTTATACCCAAAACATTTCAGGATAATTTTCTGGAACAGAAAGGAGAATGTGTTTGGGAGATGGGCTGCTTATGATGATGTGGCCAAGAAAGATAGAGGTAAAATTTATTGTGCAGATTTAAATCAATGACTGTTCCATTCATGAGTGACTAATGGTCTAGTCAATCTTGTCTTCCTTTTCTTACATATAACAACCTTTCAACCTCTGTTCTTATCTCCACTCTCTACATATTATTATAAAAATATGAATTGTGTTTAAATTATTCTGAACTATGTTTAGAAACTGATGGGTATTGAACTATTTAACTCAGTGATGTACATAGTTTTGTTGAGGTACAAGTCACAATACTCTCAATTATGACTGTCAGAGATAAGAATATGCAAGCCCCAAATATGTCTCTCTGGTATATTGACTGTCTTGAACTGGTTGTTATAAGGAACTTTAGACAAAGGAGAAGTTCTGAAAAGTTGCTCTTTTTTTTTGAGACAGAGTCTTGCTTTGTAGGTCAGGCTGGCCCTGAGCTCAGCCTCAAACTCACATCACAGCAATCCTCCTGCCTCTGTCTCCCAAGTGCTGGGATTACAGGCGTGAGCCACCACACCAGGCACTGTGGTATGTGGTACTGATTGCTGGTGGGCATGAGTCTCCACACCCAGTGTTGTATGTGGTTACTTACTGGGGATCAGCTTGGGCCCTTGTGCTTGCCAGACAGGCACCTGAACCACAGAGCTAAATCCCCGGCCCAAAGTTGTTCTTTTGTAAGAGATATTTGCTCATGATTTTAGTATCTTTGGTTTCCTCATTAGTGGATTAAAAACCTTACACATTTATTGTATTTTGATTATTTATTGTATTTATTGTATTGTATTTTGATTGGAAGAACTATATTGCACTGTACCACTGAGCAATACTTCTAACCAAGTGTGAGTCTTGTGTGGGTTGTTCCTGTGGGGAGGGTGCCAAGCTCACCACAAGCCAAAACAATAACTCTAAGGCATCCGCAAAGACCTCTCTTTGGCTTGAATGTTTTGTCCCTTCAAAAACTCATGTACTACAAACATGATCATTAATGTTACTGTTGAGAAGCTGGATCTGGTGACAAGTGTTTGGGTTATAAAGGTTTTGCCCTCTGATACATTAATGCTGTTATAAAAGGTGGATTTGGGCTCCTCTTGCTCTCTCTATTTTCCCTTCTGCCATGCAGTGGTGCATCAGGAAGGCCCTCCCCGGATGCCGACACCATATTAGATTCCTAGTCTCCTGATGCTGATCCAGTACATTTCAGCTTATTACTGGATTTGAGGGTGCTGCAATCTCCTTTTGGAGGCGGTTTCTAGGTGCTTTGTTTCCTGAGCAAATAATTGGTCAAGATAAGCACAAATAGTAGCAAAGCTTTATTAAAAGTAGAGAAACAAACCAGTGAGTTTGGGCTAAGTAAAAGTAGAAAAAGAAATATACTTTGTAGCATGATGGTGGACCAACCATGTAAGAAAGAGCACAGTGGCAATAACTCGACGTGGGCTGTCCTTTTTTTTTAAATCACTCATTCCTCAGGCTGATGTCAGATCTAGGCCTCCTATTGAAAACTTGCTTGAGTTCTCATGTCCAAGTACAAGGCTTGGGAATAGTTCTGCATATGCCCTCACATTTATAATTAACAGATCACACCAACTTCCCCAGACAGCTTTGTCATGCCCTGATCTCCTTTTCAGGTCCCCTATAAATTAACCACTATGTGCTCTTTACTGACACAAAACAGGCAAAGACAGCTCCCATAATTCATTCATTCATTCATTCATTCTTGTAAGACACTGGAACTACAGTTAAGAGAAGAAAAATTCCTATACTTACACAGCTTAGGTAGGAAATCAGAACTTCAGTTAAATGTGTAAGTAAATTTCAAACAAGTGATAAGTGCAACCAATTAGGTAAAGCAAGTTATGAGGAGCTATTGGCCGCTTAGGAATGAAGCAAAAGGGAATGTCCGAAGAGCAGCTTCTGAGGGAAGATGAGGAAAAGCTTCCCAGGAAGAAGAGGCAGCAAGGTGAAGGTCTCAAGGTGAGAACAAGCTTGGCTGGTTTTGGAGAAGTTGGAGGTCGGATCGTGATGAGTCCTCAGACTAGGGTGAGGAGTCGGTCTCTAGAAAGTGTGGTGTGAAACCACTTGGAGTTTCAAGCAGGGAAGTGGTATTATGTGAGTTCCATTCTACAGAGACCACCCTGACCTCGGTACATCCTGAGAAAGCTCTTCCATCTCTTTGAACCTCAGATCTCTTCTCTAAAACGAGTAAGGGTTAACTGCAGTGAGAAATGGTGGTGAAGGTGAAATGAGCCTTGAAATCTGTATGTCTTTCCGCTCCTTGTATAAACCACTATTCACTTCGATGAGTAGAACACTGTTCTAACCACTAGAAAGAAAGAAAGAAGTTAGATTCTTTTAATTTCTGTTACAATAGCATGTTGTTGAAATTGTGCAAGAGAATATATCCGTTTTTGCATTTTTGTGTGGAATAAACTCATTCAAATAGTTAAAATACATTTAGCATTCATTTTTGCTGATTAGGAGAAACATCCAAAGTTAGGTGGTCTGCAAGCTGCATATGCCGAGAGTGTTTCCGATTTGAGGCCTTGCTGGAAGTTACCAGCTAACCAGGCCCACCTTGACTTTTTGCCTGCTGCTAATTCAGGTCACAGTTTAAATCATATTGGATCTGAAAGGTACTTCTTTGCAAGGCCATTGTTTTCTGTGATCTCAAGAAATTCTGTGTTAACCTCTGCATTGACAGAGTATAACAAGGGCATCGAAGTGAATGGTAAACATGCATGGGGTGGGTCAGGGGCTGTTTTGGAGACGGAAAACATACATACTTTAATTTCTGGAGACACAAAATGCTAATTCATTATCATGTAACTTATGGTCTATGGCAGGCTTTATGGTATTCTGCCCACTAGTAGGAATTTTGCTTTTATTTGTTCCAATTCTAGTCATTTTCTTAAATGACTAAAACAGTCAGGTCCTTGGTTTGTTTCTCTTCTTGACATATACATTGGAACTACAGAGCGGTTTTTCGGAATAGTAATGAGAATCTCTGACCTCCTTCCTAACATTACAGGATGCATTTAAAAGCAGCCTTTTTCCTGGTTAGCTTTTGTATATTCGCCAACAGAATTGAGAAATGCTAACAGTAGTGGGTGAGGGAATGTGTGCACAGGCCGTTTTCTCCTCTGTAGCTATCCTGACATATTTCAAGCTCACCCCTCGCTTCTGGGTTTTATTCTTCTGGACTCTGAGATTTATATAAGTGATTGCACACCTTTTGCTATGGGCTGAACACTTGTCTCTCTCCAGGATTCGTTATATCAAAACCCTAATCCACAAGGATTTGAAAGTGAGGCAGTTTAATAGATACCAAGGTTAGTTTAGGGCACAGAGGTAGAAATCTTTGGTAAAGTAAGTTCTGGGTGAGGAGATAGCAGACCAGGGCTTCCTCTTGCTGCCAGGTGGGACATGAAAGCGGGAAAGCCAGGAAGAGACCCTCACCAGAGCCAGGCTATGCCAGCCTGACCTTAGACTTCCAGCTTTCAGAACTGCAAGACATGATTTTGAAATATCACAAAATCTTTACTGTGAACTCTTTTGTTGTAGTATACTCCAGATGGATTTTTGTCACTAGAAGGTCGAAAGTTGAATTGAATCGAACCATAATCTCATAGATGTTATTACTGGATTATACTTTTAAATCATTGTTCATTCAGCATGTCTTTCCCTCTCCCCTCCCCTAGCTGTGGTTACTCATTTTGATCATGTACGGTTTGTACTAAGGTCAATTTAAAACTGAGGGGTTGTACGTGTGCACACTGATTCATAGCCATGGCTTCCTCCTAACAGATCTTTAGTTTCTGGAAAACTACCCTAAGTTAGGGGCCTGCTGTGGGAAGGTCAGAAGTCCATAAAATGTAGAGGTAGTGTAAAAGCAAAGTGTTCCACCTAAAACGATGGTGTCTCCTTGTTGTAAGAAGCCCTCTTCTGTGTGAAGCAGGGCTTTAAAGTCAGCATTTTCAAGTGTATGAAGTCAGGTTTGTTTTTCACCAAAGCTTAACTGAACCACAACAATACCGAGGCCAAACTCCTCCTTTCCTCGCAAGTGACCTATCTGAAAATTTTTTTTTATCTTTATTGGTACATTAAATACACACCTCATGATTGCACTCCATAATGGGGATTTGTACCAGTGTAAGACACAACTTAATTCTCATTTTTTCCCATAGCCCTACCCACCCTACCGCCCCCCCATATACATAAAATTTGTTTCCTTACTTTTTTGTCACAATCTCAACATTGTCCCCTTTCACCTTATTTTACATTGAGCATTTTTTGTTTCACAATATATAACATACAATGCTAGGACCTATCTGAAATTTTAAGCACAGTGTTTAATTGTTCCAATCGCAGCTGTACGCTAGTACCCCTAAGCCTTTCTCACTGCCACCACTGGGTGGCAGGCAGTTACCGGTGTCGGGTCAACTACACCATCCCATTTTCTTGGGGGAGGGTCGTCCTTTGCACCCTTCTAAAGGATGATCTCTTGTTCATTGCCCTTGCTGGAAACGTGAAGCTGCTGCTTTACCTCATGTTTTACCTCCTGATGTCTCTCCAATACTCCTTGTCCACATATCCTCTCATTTGTATGGAAGAGCCTGTGATGTGTGTCAGATTTGTTTTCTAGAAAGTAAAGAAAGAAAAGAACTACCTAATAATGACAGTTGACATTGGTAACCCAAGCAACCTTTTTGCATTCCCAGAAAGAAAAACATTTGATGATACAAAAGAAAAAATGGAAACAAAGCACACACACACACACACACACACACACACACACACACACATATATCCCCACACACAAATGACCACAAAGGAAAAAGAAATATGTTCAACACCATTAACCTTGAGGATAATCAAAACCTTAAGATACTATTTGTAACCACTAGGATGGCTATAATTTGAAAAAAGGAAAAATAAGTTTTGGGTGAGGATGTAGAGAGATGTAATCCTCATATATTGTTGGAATTTAAATGATGCAGCCACTGTGGTAAATAGTTCAGCAATGCCTCAAAAAATTAGATACAGAATTACAGTATATGATCCAGAAATTCCACTCCTAGATATATACCCAAGACAGATGAAAATACCTGTACTGTCTGCATACAGAGAAGGTGTATATAAATGTTCCTAGCAGCTAAAGACAACGAAACAATTTAAATGTCCCCATGCTGGTGAATGGAGTAACAAAGTGTGGCAAATTCGTAGAATTCTTTTGGGTATATACATAGAAGAAGAATTGTTGAGTCATACAATATGCTATGTTTAACTTTTTGATGTCCTGCCAAGCTGTTTCTGGAAATTCTTATCTGTTCTATCTACTACTTGAGGTACAATATGCAATTTGAAATCAGCAGTCGATAACATTCATGGCCATGTACATACAATACAGGTTTACAAAGCCATTTGAATGTCAGACACCCTTTCACTGAGGTATATTGTGTCAGGGACTCACGTGGGGGCTGAGGACACAAGATCAATAGGACACAATCCCTGCTCCACGGGGCTTATAGGCTAGAAGAGGGAGGGAGTTGGATTGGGTCACAAAGGCAGAGAGCCGGCCAGCTGGTTCAGGCCTAAAGGAGCTTACACTCTAATAGGGAAAAATTTTAAAATAAATAAATACACATGCACAAAGAAAACCTTATATGTAACCAGAAGTTGAGTTGAGACAAGAACAGGTTTTTATACAAACAATGGATCTTAAGCAAAGTTTGTTTTGATGGAAAAAGTGGACTGAGAATTCTGGATGTGGAGGTATGAATCCTGGCCTAGGGCTCAGGACGCCACAGTGCTCATGCCAACTTGGCCACTGGCTGAATGTATGGATTTCTGTATTTTTCTGGGTGTCTATTTCCCTGATTTCAGAGTGGAAGATGGTCTGGTTCATCCTGCTAGTCATTTGAAGTTTGCACAAGTTGCTTTTCCTGCTGTAGTAAAAGATGGAACTGGTTTAATAAGGAGAAAAGTCTCAGGAAAGAATATAAAGCTTATTAGCAATATTTCTATCTGATTGGAGCCACTATTGGCATCTTAAGAGGCTATTATACA
>PVIR01031079.1:8718-19840 GCA_004026965.1 Petromus typicus | reverse complement strand
TAGTTTGCAATGTTTTATTAGGGGAAGAACAGTAGCACTGATCAAGGTTATCAGAAGTAGTTCTTTTAAACAAAGCAACTTGGTCCCTTTTAGGTAGTCATCCTCTTTTCCATCCTCTCTTTTCTCTTAAAGGGAGGATATTTCACAAGTAGGGAACTTGACAGTCAAATAATTGAGCATCTTATTTTTCACTAACTTTTCCAGACTCTTGTTACCATTATCACCATCATCATCATTGCAATAAAACCCAGGGCCTCACTCGTGCTGGGAAAGTGCCTTACACTGGGTTACATTCTGGTTTCAGAGACCCCATTATTTTAAAAAAAGATTCTCATTCATTCAATTTTTGAAAAACAATGTAGTTATTCTACAGTCAACCACAAAGCTAACTGGAACTTAACTCTGAAGCACTACTGTTTTCCTTAGCGCACCTTGGATAGACTGAGTGAATTGATGTGGTATCTCTGTACAGTATAGAGATATACACATAATTTATTATAATGTCACTTAACACCTTTAATATATACAGTCTTTTAAGGGCTAACGTTTCAGAATTTAAAATAACTGTTCAATGTATTTTTGGTTTTTAACAGGTAAGACATTTTTTCTGAAATGTTCATATTCTAATATTTTTCTTTTGACTTTCTTTTATAGTACAAAAGTGGACATCATCTCAGAAAACCATTTTAAGGACACAGATATGATGTGTGGAGTCAGGTTAAAGACTAAACTAATATCCTGGTTTGAACAGTGAAAGGCTACCTGGCAAGGAGTTTCCTTAGAAAGTGCTGAAATAGTTTATTGCTGCATTTTATAAGCAATTGATGACCCGGTGTAAAAGCTTTGATTGAAAATATGTACAGTATATTTGAGATGTTCAAGATTTTCAGGATAAGATGCTCTAAGGCTTATAGGGTACCAAGGGAAAGCCTGCTTTTACGTAGAAGCCAGTTAGAACAAAATACCACATGTAGTCCAATATTAATGAGTACTGAAGCATAAGATCAGTAATTTTTGTGAAATTGCTAAACTTTGTGTCTCCCTGATATTTTCCTGAATACAGTTATTCTTCCATCCAAAGTTTAGTAAATGTTCGAAAGTATAACTGTATTCTACAATCCTGGTTACTAAAAACAAAGTTTAGGAGGAATTAACATTCTTGGATTGCATAATATTATTTGATGTCACTTTTCAAATTATTTTAAAAAGTCAAATAAAGTTGAGCATTGCAGTTGATATTAATTTTTTAGCATATATTCATTTTTTACCCTCCAAGACTTTGAAAAAATACATGACACTATAAGGAAAATGACCATAGTGGGTAAGAAGAGAAGGAGATATGAGAGAAACCATCAAGTTCCCAAAACATTTAGAAACCTTCTCATTCATGCAAAAGCATGGAAACTAAACAAGATACTCTTAACTAACCAATGAGTTGCAGAAGACCTCAAGGAAGAAATAAGATGCTTTCTAGAACTAAACGATAGGGCCAGAACAACATATAAGGACATATGGGACATATGAAAGCAGTTCTAAGAGGGAAGTTTATAGCTGCAAATAAACACACTGTAAAACCAAAGTGAGCCCAAATAAAAAACCTAAGGATGAACCTTAAGGTTCTAGAAAAGCAAGAACTGTCCAGGCCCAGAGCAAGTAAAGGAAAGTATAAACATCAGGGCAGAAATCAATGAAATTGTGACTTTATAACAAAACAAAACAACCCAAAGGATTAATGACTCTAAGAGCTGGTTCTTTGAAAGAATAAACAACATAGACAAATGCTTAGCCAATCAACCGCCCCCACCAAAAGGGAGAGAAATGAAAATTTCCAGATTATTGCAATTAGAAATGAAAAGGTGAAATCACAGTGGATTCTGAGGAAATGAAAAACATTATTAACAACTACTTTGCAAACCTAGACATCAGTGAATCAGAGAATTAGGAAGAAATGGATCTTGGATGCATATGAATTACCAAGAAGTTTAAAATATCCTGAATAATCCAAGAACAAGCAATGAAGCTGTAATAAACTAACAACTAAGAAAAGCCCTAGTTTGGATGGGTTCATTACTGAATTCTACAAAAACCTGAGGCAAGTTCTAACACTAATGCTTCTCAAGCTTTTTAATGAAATCGACAGGGAGTGAGTCCTCCCAAAGTCATTCCTGGAAGCTATCATCATTCTAATTCCAAAACCAGACAAGGATCCAGCCAAAAAAGAGAGCTATAGATCAATCTCTTTAATGAATACAGATGCAAAAGTTTTCACCAAGCTACTGGTAAACAGAATTCAGTTAATCATCAAAAAGATCATATATGATTGTCAAGTAGACTTCATCCTGGGATGCAAAAAAATGGTTCAACATATAGAAACAATACATGTATATATCACATACACAGAAGCAAGAATGAGAGTCACATGATCATCTCAACATGCAGAAAAAGCCATTGACAAAATTCAGCATCCTTTCATGATAAAAACTTGAGAAAATAGGCATAGAAGAACCATATTTCGAAGTGATAAAAACCATGTAGGACAAACCTGCTGCCAACATATTAAAAGAGGAAAAAAACCCCAATGCTTTCCCTTTAAAATCATTAATAAGACAAAAGATATCCTCTATCATTACTCCTGTCCAACAAAGTACTCCACAGATTACAAGACCAATTAGACAAGAAAGAGAAATAAGAGGGATATTTATAGGAAAGGAAGAAGTCCAATTTCCATTATTTGCAGGTGACATGATTCTTTACATAGAAAGTCCCCAAAATCCACCAAAAGACTCAGTATTAATAATCAAATCCAGTAATGTAGGAGGATAGAAAATCACAACAAAAATCAATACTGCTCCTATACACTAATAAATGGAACCCAGTAAGAAAGAAAGAAAGGAGAAAAATATCATTCTCAACAGCACCAAGAAAAATAAAAATTTAGGAATTAATCTAAGAAATTGAAAAACCTCTATAATAAAAAACTGTGGCACTCTGAAAAAGGAAATTGAAGAAAACATACAAAAATGGAATGATATAGTCAAAATAGCCATATTGTATTTCAAATATTGATATATGGATATAATGCTATACCAATCAAAATTCCAACAGCATTCTTTACAGAACTGGAGAAAGCAATCCTAAATTCTGCATAGAACCAGCAAAAAAAAAGCAGGTTTTAAAAAAAGCAAAACAGGAAGCATCACAAGCCTGGACTTGAAGTTACATTGTACAGCTGTTCTGATTAAAAACAGCATAGTATCAGCACACAAACAGATGCGAGGATCAGTGGAACACAACAGAAGATGCAGAAAGAACTCCAAGTACACTCGACTATTTGAACTTTAACAAAAGGGCCAACAGCACAAACTGGAGGAAATTAACCTCTTTAATGAATGATGTTGGAAAAACTATTAATGTGAAGAAGATTGAATCTAGGGCCATATCTTGTAACTATGAACTAAACTAAAATAAAAATAGATGAAAGAGCTAAATTTTAAAACAGAAACAACCTGCTGGAAGACAAGATAGGTCAAACTCTTGAAGCCATATAAGCAAGGCAAGGACTTTGTGAACAGAACCCCATCAGACCAGGAAATAATTCTGAAAACCCACAAAATGATCATATTAAGTTAAAAAGCTTTGGGGCTGGGGAATTAGCTCCGTGGTTCTGGTGCCTGCCTTGTAAGCCCAAGGGTCTGGGTTTGATCTCTGGTAACCACATACAACAGTGCTGGGTGTGGAGACTCATGCCTACCAGCAATCAGAACCACATACCACAGTGCGGGGCGTGGTGGCTCACGCCTGCAATCCCAGCACGTGGGAGGCAAAGGAAGGAGGATTGCTGTGAGTTCAAGGCTGAGTTCAGGGCCAGCCTAAACTACAAAAATGAGACCCTGTTTAAAAAAAAAAAAAAGAGGAAGTAGGGAGACAGATTTTTCTCAAAGGGGGAGAGGATTAAGAGGTGAAGGGGGGTTAAGGAGGGAAGGATAGGGCTGAATAAAAGGAATCGGGTGTGTTATGTACACATGTACCAACTTCACGCTAGGAATGTAAACATGTACTGCAAACAGCGGGCAGTGTCTTTAAGCGGTTTTCAGTGTTTATGAGTAAGAAAATAGCGAGTACGGCTGCATATTTCACTGTGCTACCTTCTCTGAGATGTCTGGAAGCAGCCAGACAATACCCGTGTAGCCGCCTGAGATGTGGATCAGCCTCCTTCCAGGCCCTGCTCCCCGATCCGCAGCCATTTGTTCTCAGGGCCAGCGTTGTTGGCTTTTCCGAAGCAGGGAAGGGCATCTCTCCTTATGAGGCTTTGCCTCTTGGGGACTCCAAGGGACCCCACTGCCTAGGCCAGAACAGTCACAACTGTCTCATGACTCCTCTTGAGATGAACTGGCATCTCCTCCTGAAACCTTTAATACAGTCTGGGAGGGTGTCCTTTATCAGGCCTAAAATATTGGTGAGGAACTGGTATTCCCTGTGTCGCTGTCAAATAGGTATTAAAAATGGATTTAGTGCTACTTGTGATATCAGGCTCTGGGATGGGCCCTTGGGCTTTCGCATCGATATTCCTCGTTTTGATTAGCATGCTTTGGGTTGCAAGTACCAGAGAATCCAGCTGCAAAAGGCTTCAGCACTAAGGAAGTTTATTAGGATGTAGGACAGGTAGACTCAGTAAAAATGACCAAAACCTGGATTTTTTTTCTCCTCTCGACTCTGCTGTTCACCTCTTCAACCTCATTCTGACATTAGTTCCCCTATTCCAAGGTTCCTCGGATGGCAAGCAATCAGGACTTCACTTTCTTGTTCAAATCCAGGAGGAGGGGGAGAAAAGGAAAAGCTTTTAGTTATTCCTCAGAAGAATTCTCGATACCTCTAACAAGCTTTTATTTGTATCATGGGCATGAAGTGAATGACTTGCTCATTTCTGGTCAGTGACACGAGGAGGGCAATGACCTTTAGCCAGGTAATATGCCTGGAACCAAAGTTGTATTTCTACCATTTGCACGGATTCAAACAGGAAGGGCCAGTGGACGGTAGAGTAAGTCTAAATCACTGTACCACTGCAGTGCATGCAGGAACTGGCATCCTGACTTGGTCCTGCCCATCTGCTGAACTTTTTTCTCTGAACATGGTTAGCCTTGGCACAGAGGTTAGAGGTAGGATTGCAATTTTAACCAGACTTGGAGCTGTAAATTGATTACTTTGTGTATCTTAAAGACTGTTTACTGAAATACCCAGGGTATTTCCTTATTCTTGAGAAGCCACGCGAAATAGTCATGAGAGTTTTACATTCACTTACAGTGAGTAAATCATTGGATGCATAGTGAGACTTATTTTATGAAAAATGAGAGCAGCAGTTTTCTAAGGAAATTTCACTGCCCAATCATGTATTTAAGAATGTATTCAGAGACAGGGATTTAGCTCAGTGGGTCTGGGCCTGTCTTGCAAGCACAAAGTCCCAGGTTCGATCTGGTAACCACATACAGTTCTGGGTGTGGAGGCTCATGCCCACTAGAATCATTACCACATACCACAGTGCTGGGCGTGGTGGCTTACGCCTGTAATCCCAGCACTTGGGAGACAGAGGCAGGAGGATTGTTGTGAGTTTGAGGCTGAGCTCAAGGCCAGCCTGAACTACAAAGTGAAACCTTGTCTCAAAAAAAAAAAAAGTGTTCAGTAACTTCTGCCTTGAGAAAAAATTCATTATGGAATACTTTATATTTGGAAAGCGTCATTTGCAGTCTCATGGTTTCAAAGTCTTTTAAGGAAAGCATGACAATTGATTTGAGGGGCCATGACTCTTTCCTTGAATGCTTTCAACATTTCTAGTAACAGCATCATCTAGGTAGGATACAGCCAAACAAAACACCACGGCTTGAGTAATGTAGGGCAGGTAGTAAGTTTACAATGTTGGTGGGAAAGGTTGATGCATTTGATTTTGAATTTGCTAATTCAGTGGGAATGTCCAACCAAAGAATGAGTAGAAGACTTACGATTAAGTAATTAACATTGGAGACCGAAGGTTGGAACAATGAAGAACAGAAGGATGAAATTACTCTTCCTGAGACAAACATGGGAGGACAAACATCAAGGGGAAGAAAAGTGAGGAACCTGATTGCTAGGGAAATGACAGGAGCTAGGAGGCAGAAGATACACAGGGACAGGTATCGTTAAGTTCTTTAAGGAACAAAACATACTGATTTGGGAAATAGTGACAGTAGGTGGGCAGTCCTCAATCTTTCAGGCCAGTACTCCCCAGAATATTGTGCATGTAACCTGAGATTTCCACCTTCCTTTCCAATCTTACTGTCACCCAAATTTTACATGTACATAAATCAAAGAAACTAAAGTCTTAATGAGTTGTCCTGCATACAGCTGAGGCTCATGTTTTACATTATTCTCTGTTCAGTAAAGATATGCTCCTGTCTACAAGCCAGGGAGCAGGCCCTCCCCAGACAAGGGATCAACCACTACCCTGATTTGGGAGCTGTCAGCCTGTGGAACTAATAAGCACTGAAGTGTTTAAGACTCTCTACCTATGGCTCTTTGCTGTAAGCACATACAGACTCAAGACTTGGGAGTGGGACGCCTCTTTGTAGACTCAAGATTTACTAACATGATATTGTACACGTAGAGAGCAATAAGCAAAGTTGACTTGTAACCTCCTTTGTAAAGAGCAAGTTCTGTCTGCAGCAGATGTTACCTTCTGCTGAGTACTGACCAAAAACAAAGACCAATTAAGACCAGAAGGTGGGTAGTAAAAGAAAGCTGGCCTGGCTAATAAAAGTTTGCTGCAAAAGATACTCTTTGTTATGTTCTCTATAAAAGGCCAAACAAAACAAAAAAACTGCATTCAACACTAAAAGCACTTGGCCCGACTCTATCTCGTGTTTTTTTCTCAATCCCCACTCCTCCATTCAGAAACTATTCAACAGGTGATGGCTGGCTGTCACAAGTACAAGTCCAGGAGACTGAGTTCAGAGTAGTGAGACGTATAGATGTAACATGACCCTCAAAGCTCGTATCTTTAAATTCAGCTACCTCATTAAGGCATTAGGTTTGATTGTGATTTTTATACTAGTATCTGTCATGGGATTCTATGAACACAGCAAATAACATGAAAGAACAAACTGGGAAGCGGGCCAAGATATGTATGAAAATCATTATGTTCTTTAGCTTGTTTTCCATTTTATTATATGACATTTTAAGTATTCTGTCTTTGGAGAAACTGCTCATGCCAGTCCTAGCAAGAAGGAAGCCACTGCCCTTCAGGGCATGAGTTTAAATTAGTATTTTAAAATGTGACAAGAGAATTCTCTGATCCAGTTTCAACAAATGATTTTATTTGTTGATCCCCAAAAGGCAAAATCCAGAAAATAGCAACCCATTGCAAGAATTGTACTCTAGCACATTCTAAGCCATCCTCTTCTCTCAAGTGTACTCTCCTTGCACGGATCTTCAGAGCAGCCAACATGTGGCACTACTCAGTCACAGGCACGTGGCACCCCCGTTCTCGCTTTCAGGTGCATCTCCTTGGCAGGAGGGGAAGCTTTTCTGCAGCCTTCCCCTTTCCTCAGAAACTTATCACAAGAAATTTTTTATAGCAAAATATAACACCCACCCCAACTTTAGTTACCTACTAGAAAGATATAGAATCAAAAAGTTCTCTCCGGCTTTCATCAAAAGACTGAATGTTAAGGAACATCCTTAACAGGACTGAGTTCCTGGGCTACATACTTAATTACAGAGGAAGGTCAATTTCAAGTTCGGTTGCTCTCCAAAATGGGAACAGAAGAGAGGATCTGATTCATGCAGCTACAAAAATCGATGGTCACCCTGTGATGGAGCAAGGCACGCTTCCTCGACCATCAAATAACTCCTGCTGATTACAAATCCTGCAAAGACCCAACAAGATTTGAGTCTCAAATACAGACTTAAGTTTCAAGGAGAGCTAGCCAGCAGCAGAGTGCCGAGATGTGTGAACAGGACAGAGTGCTGGTGAAGGCACAGAGTAAAGAATCCCAAGAAAATTTTAGTGCCACTTCCATTTAATGAGGTGGTAGTATAGCAACCTAAAGACTTGGGTTGATAGCACACCAGGATGTTCTTACGGAGAGAACATGATTGGCAGCTCGCATCCTCTGGCTCACTATGCTGAGCAGGCAGCTACAGGCTCAGCTTCTCAGATCTATGGCTGGGGAGTGTAGCGGAGGTATTTCTTGCCAGATGGGAGTTCTTTGGTAAAGACTCCTTTAGGGAAAAGTTTTTTGGCTTCCTCTTCAGGGATGGTAGGAAGGACCATCACACTGTCTCCATCCTGTTCAAAGAAAGACATTGCAAATTCAGTCTTACAGTTGCCAATGAGAATAATTACCTCTTTATCCTTTGCCTCTGAGGAATTCCCTTTCCAAAAGTTCATCTCTGACACAGTAATTCTCCAAATTAACTAGACACAGTCCTGTTTTAAACTCAGCAATGGCTTGTTACCACATTTCAAAGTTTGATTTGAAAGTCTGTCCATGGACTACAGGGCCCATGGATTGAGTCTGGCCCCCTCTCAGCTCCGGATCCTCAATTCACCTCCTTTCCCAGGCTTCCTTCTAGTCTTCCCTGTGAGTAGGCTCCTCCTGCCTCTGGTCCTCATGCCACACTCCTAGGCATGGCTCGATTACCTACTTCCTTTCCTTTCCAAAGGTCCTCTTACAAAGGCAGTCCTTGAAGTTCTGTGACACTTCCAACCTACTTGACTTTTCTGTAGCACCTTCATCACCAATCAACAGCCTACAGATCTGCACACTGATTTTTTCTGCCCAGGGGGATGTAAGGGCGAGGGCAGGAACGTCCCCCTGTCCACTGCCAGCTCCCCACTGTGCACTGCTTGGGGTTCAGTAGGTTTGTATTCCCTTAATGGATACAGAACTTAAATGAGTGCAGGGGATTGGCTCAATGGTTCCTGTGTCTGCCTGACAGAACTTAAATGATTCGCCTGTCAGAACAACCCAACCAACCAACTCCTCCTTCCTGGTATTCAGTAAGCATATTTTAAAAACATAACAACATTAGCGTACTCTTTGAGATATTATCTATATTTCACACATTTAAAGAGATTTAAGAGATCCTAAGTTTATAAACAAATTTTAGCAAATTCTACATGTTTAAAAGATTGAAACTTAAAAGAAATATATAATGCTTCCTAACATTAACACATGGATAATTTTACATCTATGACTTAAATAGGTAATCAAGGCTTTGCTATAAATATTTTGCTATCAGGGAATGGTTAGATAAAAGTGTTTTTAAAAATCTTTTGTAGGCTGAGTGTCCCCCCAACCCCCCACCTTTTTATGGTACCAGGGATTAAACTCAAGATCTTGCTGGACAGTATCTCTTAATTTGAAATGCTTAGGAACATTAAGTATTTCAGATTTTGGAATATTTATACAGATTTCACTAATTTACTTTCCCTACATCCCCAAATTTGAATTCTGAATTGCTACCACACCTTGAAGAAATTTCAAGACCACTGAGCATTTTGGACTGTAGGATTAGGACTGTTCAACTTACACAGGGAACAAGAATCATTCTGACCAATTTGTCCAAATTCATTCCAAGTCAGGAAGCAGCAGGCAGAAGTTGTGTTTAAGCTATGAAAGATCTCTTAGCAAATCTTACACCCAGCCACGAGGAAAAATCCTTCCCGTTTGGCTGCTACAACCTTAGCTGCCAATAACACAGTCCCTGGAGGTAGCCATTTGGACACTGGGCCTTTAGGCTTCCAGATAAGTCGAGCACCTGGCCTTTCGTATCTTTACCTTCCAATCAACGGGGGTGGCAACCTTTTTTTCTGCTGTCAGCTGGAGAGAGATAACTACTCTGAGAATCTCATCAAAGTTTCTGCCAGTGGTAGCTGGGTAGAGGATGGATAGCTTCAGTTTCTTGTCAGGACCAAAAACAAAAACCTGTAAAGCATATTAAGAGGCATAAACAGGAAGGTCTTTTGAAATTAAAGCTATTCACAGTCTGTAGTTATTAAAACATGAAGGGCTATAAAAACAAAAACAGAAACAAATGACTTACGGAGTATACTTTTCTTTCTCATTACTTTCAAAACTTAGAAGGAAACTTCATTTGGCCCTAGCTGTCTCAGTGAAAAAATGGATACATAAATTTAACCTGGGAAAGGCCCCACGAAGGTACAGTACTATGTCAACAAAGGATGGTTCTCATAAAAATAATAGTAGCTGGGGTTGATGCTGGGCCCCAAATAGCTGTACATTCATGTAGACGAAGGAGTGAATTTGATTTTACTGGGTAGATGACAGAACAAATAAGTGTCAAAATAAGAAGGATATGGTGCACCCTTTTAAAGACAAATCTCTCAGGAGAGCTACAGAAAAGGTTCATTCATTCTATTAATTTTACACTGTGTCTTAGTGTAAATGGCTTACTATTCTGTAGGCTTCTGAGGGCAGTGTATTAACCAGTTTAAGCATTTGGCTGAATATTCCTGCCGCTTTGCATCAGCATTACTGATAACTAGTAAGGTCATCACTACAGTCATTTGGTCATGGTAGACATTCCCCGATTTTCTCCAGTCTGGCCAAGTCATGGCATAAAGCCTGAGTGCCTCGCAGACTAAAAGCGGACGCTAGGACTCACCACGCGAGCTGTCACAGGCATGCCCTTCTCATCCTTCTCGGCTGGGTCCAGCATGCCCAAGAGGATGGCAAGGTCCCGACTCTTATCATCAATGATGGGAAAAGGTAACTTTTCTGTGGGCTCATCACCATTGTAAGCATTGATATCCTGAAAGGCAGGAGGAGAGAGAAAGAATTCTGAGCCTGACACAGCCTCTGAATTTCATCAGCCATCACCTTGTTAAGACAGAGAAGAAGATTATAATCACAATATTTTGAGCAATTTTTTTTTTTTTTAAGGTTTTTTGAGACAGGGTCTCGCTTTTTGTGGTTCAGGCTGGCCCTGAGCTCAGCCTCAAACTCACATCACAATCCTCCTGCCTCTGCCTCCCGAGTGCTGGGATTACAGGCGTGAGCCACCACGCCCGGCACTGTGGTATGTGGTACTGGTTGCTGCTGGGTGTGGGTCTCCACACCCAGTATTG
>PVIR01031078.1:0-19748 GCA_004026965.1 Petromus typicus | reverse complement strand
TACAGAATAAAACTAGAGATTGAAAGGAAGAGGCAGGAAGTAGAGTAGGAAGAAGAGAAGGAAGTGAGACATAGAATGTTCTAGAAGCCTCAGCTCTGGTTTCACTCTCTGAGGTCCCCCAAAATTCTACAATTCCTGTGGCCTTCGACTGATCCTCGAAGCATCCTTGCCTTTCCTGTTTAGTTAATGTATAAACCATAACTATCCCTTTTAACTAAGAGTCCCAATTAACAAACACTTAATATTTGAGTTAAACTTTAACTCTAAATCCCTTTACAATACTTTTGTCTTCTGTTAATATATCTTCCCAAGCAAATAAATTTAGTTGAACCTTATTTTCAATAATTTGTGTTTTTTAAAAAACAGACAATCAAGGGGCCGGGGAGTTAGCTCAGTGGTTCCGGCGCCTGTCTTGCAAGCGCAAGGGCCTGGGTTCGATTCTCCGGTAACCACATAACAATACTGGGTGTGGAGACCCACACTCAGCAGCAACCAGTACCACATACCACAGTGCCGGGCGTGGTGGCTCGCGCCTGTAATCCCAGCACTCGGGAGGCAGAGGCAGGAGGATTGTGATGTGAGTTTGAGGCTGAGCTCAGGGCCAGCCTGAACCACAAAGCGAGACCCTGTCTCAAAAAACCCTAAAAATAAAAAAATAAAAAAATAAAATAAAAAAAAAAAGACAATCAAGTATGTTAGAATTAAGTATGGCTGCACAAAAATAAACTCAAAATAAGAGTGGCTTGAGCCACAGCAATATTTATTTCTCCTATGTGGAAGTATGGAAACAAGCTGCCCGTAGTTAATGTGACAGCCATGCTCCAAATCCCTGGGGATTCAAGCTCCTTCTACCATTCCCAGTGGTGGGTCCTGACCTCAGACGTCTGGATCAATGTTCTTCCATAAAGGATAATTCTAGATTCTACATGCCCAGAGAAATGAGTAATGTATGGAGAAATTTCCTATTGCCACCCTGGAGAACAGATTCCACCGGCATCTAAAGGGTAGGAGACTGGAAATGCCACAGCCCAAAACAACAAAGAATTACCCAACTCCAAAGCTGACACGGTTGTACATGCCTGTAACCCCAGCACTGTGGGATGCTAAGGCATCAGTATCCCAAGTTCAAACTCATCCTGAGAAATTTAGGAACCTAGACCCTTCCTAGAAGTAAAGAATCTGTAAACGGTCAAGGGATATAGCTCAGGCACTACTGTAAAATTAATTATCCATTCTCCAAAGTGCAAGAAAATGTACAGAAGAAATGGGCAAAGCTCACATGCCAGTTGACTTTTAAAGTGCCAGACACTGCCACACAATTTCACTTATACTTCAGTCACCAGAACTCAGTCACATGATCACATTTAGTGACAAGAGAGATTAAAACATGTAGTCCTTATTCTCAGAAACCAGGTGTTTGGTTAAAAACTATAGGTCAACTATCAAGCTTTGACACAGTAATTACAGCAGATATGATTTTTCAAATTACATTTTCCTTCTTCTACCTTGCCCAACCTTTCCCATGACTAACACCAGCAAAATATCTCCCTTTCAAGGATTGGGTGACTCCTTCTTTCTGCTTTGGGAATTGCTGACTGGACGGGAATATAGCATGT
This sequence comes from Petromus typicus, assembly GCA_004026965.1. NCBI lineage: Eukaryota > Metazoa > Chordata > Mammalia > Rodentia > Petromuridae > Petromus > Petromus typicus. The sequence goes on along the minus strand of PVIR01031078.1, from coordinate 18,132 downwards.
CAACTATGCCTATAACTCAAAGCAAATTGAGACTTTTTCCTGCTTCATTGACTTCATTCAGTACATACTTACTGAGGGCCTACAGTGTGCCATGCATTGTGGTGAAATACCTTGGCTTCACCCACAGGGCCAGCTCATACATGGGCATGAGGCCAGGTAGGTGGGGTCTCTGGATACCATGGCCAGGTTGCAGCGTCTGGGACAGACTCCCATGATAAGACAGACGTCCCACAGCAACATGTCCATGAAGGGAAGAGTAATGCAACAATCCCTGGTAAATTCTAGACTTACCAGCATGCGGTCTTAGATGAGGCATGCCATCTACCTGCACATTCATGCTCTCCTTTGCAAGTGTAAGGCTTATATCAGAGGTCTCTCAATCTAGTACTGAGCTAGTAACATGAGTTTAAGATGCAGATTTATTGGCTTACCTCAAAATTATGGTCCTGTAATGGTATCCAAGAGTTTGTTTTTCTTTTATAAAGGCATTTGCTCTAATGGCCAAAAGGCGCAAGAATTAATATGCTGATAAAGGCTTATTAATTCTAATAGCCCAACATCTTAGAAAATAGAAACAAATCTACATTCATATGACAGGGTAAAGACTCTGTAATGTTTCAGGAAACAGTATACACCCATTATGAAAATAAGACGCACCACTTGTTCAAGAAAACACCACTAATTCCAGCGCTTCAGGGATAGGGAGTCAAATTCTATTTTACTATTTTATACAAAAGACAACTTTGGAAATAGTATTTTTGAAAACAAATATGGTTTTTCTGAATCCTCACACTATCCTGCAGGGGATTGATGGCATGATTCTACATTATTATGAGCCTATGATTTTTACCAAAGAGAATGAAAACATGTGAAAGGAATAAAAGTTCCCAGCCACTATTTGCTAGAAGAATGATCCTTGAGAGTTGGTTAAACACATCAATATGGTACCCTCCCTATATCTCCATCACCAACCAAGGAATGCTACTCTCAGGTCCAAGCTATCTTGGCTCATTGAAGAACCATAAAACTGAATGGAAGTAGCCTACCCAAAACCCTGAGCAGTACTCAAATTAAAACTGACAGCAAATAAGTACAAAATGAAAAATTTTACAGGTCTCTGCCTCTTGAATTTCCACATTCTCATACCTCATTACCATAAAGTTATTCAGAGCACAGTGCAATCTCAAGTTTGACAGACTAAAAACATAAAAGCACTTATAAAATACAGCCGAAGAACAAACTCAAGGAAGGCTTATCAAGAGCTGTCAACGAAGTTGAGTCCTGAAGGTGCAATAGATTTGATCAGAAAAGAATTCAAAGTGTTTTTTTACAATACCGGTCAGGAGGATCAACTCACACTTACACATTAATGTAAGCTACCCCAAAAACTATAGGAATTGTAAAATGTTGTTTGTTTGGAGCCTTATAGGATGTAAAGACAGGTAAGGCTGGAAATATAAGCAGAGCCAAAACCTGAGTGTCTTCTATTGTGGACATGTCAAGGAGTACAATCTTTGTCCTAGGCCAGGGGATGGAGGAGATGTTGGAATGGAAATTTGTTGCAAAGTTTCAGGCTGGAGAGTAATTCTAGCCGCATGTAGGAAATGGCTTGTGACAGTTGCGCCGGTTATACATGTAGGGTGACTGGGGTGGTAATGACATTTACCAGAAAGTGCAATACTGAAAAGAAGCAAGTGAGATAAGGAAAGCAAAGGTTAAGGTGGGGGAATCCAAGTAGACACTTCCATGGGCAGTTAATCATAAAGGTCTAGGGTATAGGAGAATTATGTGTGCAGCAGATGATAATTCAAGCCTGGAATCAATAAAATGACTCGAGAAGACAACAAAGACTTAAATGATCAACATGGGAACTGAGAGAAGTCAGCCTTAACTGGAACAGAAAGAAAAGTATGAGAAAGGCTAATAAAGAATAGCTGAAGAGATATAAGGAGAACAAAACAGAAAGAATTAAGACATGTTATATACATGTACCAACTCCCAGTGATAAATGTAATCATTATGTACTGAAAACATATACTGATAAATACTAAATTCTTAGAAAACAAAAATGCTAGGAGAAAAATAAGGAAAAATGGTACTACAAGACATGAAGAAAGAACAGCTTTCAAGAAGGTGGTGCTATTAGAGGTAATTGAATCCAGGATACCCCCAAGATTCAGAAGACTTAGGAAGCAGATTGCTTGGAGGTGGGAGTCAAAATCAGAAGGTCCTAGACTTAAAACAGAAGGATAAGTAAGAATTAGAGATGTTGAATCAGAAAACTTGTGGTGAATCCAATCTATGAAGAGTTCAAGAGAGAGAAGCAATTAGAACAAGACAAAAGATGGAAAGGCTATTATCTTAAAGACAAGAGATACTTAAGATGATTTAAATGACTTAGATTTTGTTGAACACTCATATTTTATTTAATTTGAACCCCACTATTAACCTGAGGAAGTTTTCCCATTTTACAGATGTGGAAAATGAACTAAAACTGAAAGACAAGAACACAGGGGAAAACTGGGGGTAGGGCTTGAAATAGGAGGCAGAGCCGTTTCTTACTTATCTATTAGTGCTGGCATTGCATTATGTAAGAGATGTAAAGTAGGGAGACATGGAAACAAGAAAAAGAATTGGAAAGCTAGACCTATACTTTCAAAGTCTCTATTAGGTTCTAGATGTCTTAGACACTTTAAGTACTTCATTACTCTTAATCAAATCCCACCAACTTCCAAGGAAGCGGCTGTTATAAAATTCCATTCTAGCTGTTAGGAAGAGTTCTGATATTGAGAAAGATTACACCTTTACTAAGTTATATGGACAGAAAGTGACAACATGTGGATCTGAACTTGGCTCTGAAGATGCTGTTACGATTTGTATCAAGATGTCTCCCAAGACCTCATGTGGTCACAGGTGGGAATTTTTGGAGATGGTTGGACCTGAGGTGTGTGAGATTAAGGGTCTGATGCTGAGATTAAGGGTGCCGTGTGACTGCTACCTGCCATAAGGATAGCTAGACTAGATAGAATACAAGGGAGAGAAAGAGAGCTGCTGTGGTCACTTGCTGCTGTTGCTGCTGCTTTTGTTGTTGCTGCTTGTCTTCTGCTGCTTCCTAGCACCTTTGCCATGCTCCTCTGCCACCCAATCTTGGAACCAGCCAATTTGGACTGAAATGCCTACAAACTGTGAGCTACAATAAACTTTTCCTCCTTCAACTTTGGGTGTCAGGTATTTTGTCTCAGCAAAAAGAAAAGTAACTCAGATAGACATTGATGTACCTTGTCAGCACTTCTAGTGAACTCATTACCTCAGTGTCCTGGCTCTTCTCCAGGAATAGCTCCCAGGCTCCATGCCTACCTCCCACATGTGGCTGTGGCTTCTCTCTGATCTGTGCCCACTCAAACCCCACATGGCCCCTCGCAGTGCATTCAGGTCATACACTCCTCAACTCTGACAGCCTCCCCTCTACCTACTTTAATTGTGCCGTTCTTAGATTGTTCCTGCTCCATTTCCAATCTAGAAAAGGCCTTCCTCCTATCTGCCCAGCTGATATCACCTGGCTCTCCTAAGTACACACTTCAAACTATGTGGCTCCTTCCTGAAGCCTCTGTTGGCCACTTACATGCCTTTCTTCTGATATTCATAGTGGCAGCATGTGGTCAGTTACTATCATTCCTAGAGATTCCTCCAAAGTTGTAGAAAAGAATAGTTTGTGACTTCTGCCTGTCGTTTTATGTGTCTTTTCTTCTCTACATTAATTTCCTGGGAAGGTAGAGAGAATATTTTTCCAAGTTTGAATACTCCATCATGCCTAATGAGCAAAAATGTAGATGGAAGACTCATCATTATTTGCTGAATAAATTAAAGACAGGAGGCAGGACATCTGTTATCTGTTAATAATAATAACTAGTGATGTTGGTTGCTATTGAAGAAATAAAGACAGGTGAGCTACAAGATTTAAAGTACTCAATCCATCTCGGGCAGTCTGCATTTGTTTGGGAAGCTGGAAGACCTCCTAACCTCCACCTGCAACACCAAACTATTTGTCCATTTTGTTGTTGTTGTTGTTCTTTCAAATTGTATGTATTTTCTCAGCGATTACTGGGTTGTTAGGATATAAGTATTGTATTGCTTAAATAGCTCTAGGATGCATAACATTGTCCATTTTAAGGACACGGAACTATAGGGCTGCCATCATCCCGGAAGACTCAGGCGTACGTTCACGACTGGGCCGGAGGAAGCGAGGGAAGGAGAAAGGGGGAGCACCGGGTCACCGGAAGACGTCGCGTTTCCGGTCCCACTTCACCTCAACGCCTGAGACTCCTCAAGAAAGTTGCATTTGAGGCAACGACTGACGCTTAAGTCGGTGCCCTTGATCCGACTGCGGGTCTGGTCGGGGCAGCACCTGGAAGCCTAGAGAGGCCGCAGGGGGCGACTGCGGACCGGAAGTCGCTCCACCCTAGAGAGGGTTCAGTTCAGGTTTCCAGACAGGCGCTGGGGAACTTGTGAAAAGCCTGGTCCTGGGCGGAGTGGCCTTCCTCACGGGCAGGTCTGGTCCCGCCTGCGTAGCCTTTACCGGAAAATCTACTCTTAAAACTCCCTTAAGAACTTGTTTAAAAGTTAATTGTAATGTAAACTGGTACAACCAATTTTTCCCTTATAGACTGTTGAAAGGTTAGCCCTGGGGTGTTAGGAGTTCTGAAGGTAAGGAAGAGAGGCAAGGCTACGTTTTCTTTTTTGTGGTCAGGGAAAACAGCTCTGCTTTGAAGGCGTGGCAGATCCCTTGCTTGGCGAGTCTATCCTGCTGCTTAGTTGTCTGACATTGGTTAGTTCTCCACTTCCTGTGGTTGTTGCTCGTCTAAAAGAAAAGTCGCTTTTCAGAGCTGGCAAAGAACTGGAAATACAAATTGTGGAGACAGCCTTAGACCTACAGAGTCAGAAATTCACGTATCTATCTTTTGACAAGTCCTCCGCCTCATTCACTTTCTTACTCAAATTTCAGACTGCTGGACTAATAAACATCCAGGGAGTAATCAGAGGAGAGAGCACGTACTTGCTGGAGTGTCTCACGAGGTTAGACAAGACCTTCCCTAATCTGGTGCCTGTGCAACTGTCCAATCTTAAATCAGCAAGCTTCTTCATATACATAAAACTGCTAAAAATTCCCTAAAGGAAATTGCTCTTTGAATCCTATGCCTTGAAATATGCTGTTTTCGGAGGCAGGGTCTTCCATTAATCTGTCCATCGCCTTTTTGTTCTTGGAGACTTGTTTTAGTGGTCACTTCTCCAGAAAGGCCTCCTGATACTTTCCTTCCTGAGTCAGATGTCTTCCTTCTCTGCTTTTGTGGTACCTGGCCTCCGTTAGGGCCACTTAATCACCTTTATCACTGCCCCCCCCAGCTATGCGTAGGTAGAAATGGCTTTATTTCTGTAAACAAGTGCCAGCTGCATAGAGTGTCCTTAATATTTCATTGCATATGTTGTCAGCTCCCAGAGGGCTGAGAAAATGTCTTGGGTTCTTTTAATCTCTTAATTATTGATAAGTTAGTGTTCTTCATATTATAAATATCCAGTAGTTGCTGATCCATCAGTGTTTATTGTTTTTGGTAATTTTTATAGTGTTTAACCAGGTTCTGAACTTATTTGAGCTTCTCATTATTGAATTCACAGTATTGTGAATTATGCTAGAGTAGGTATTGTTCTAATCATTTTAACAACTTAGAATTGACTTAGATATTACATCGCTTATTAAAGTAACCCTCATATAAAACAATATACAGTGAATCCAACCTTGAGTGAATCAGTCCATCAACGCTCTAGAGGTTTAGTGCACAGAGTGTCATAGGTGGCAGAATGGAGTAGACAATTGTAGCACAGACAGGAATTGCATGATGACTGGAGGTCATGACTGAGTGTTTCTATTGCATCTTGTTTGTACTGGTTCTTATTTCTGTTGTCCTTGTTCTTCATTTGCTTGCTTATTTGTTTATTGTGAGTTGGAGATTATGTTTGGAAAAACTCTATATAGAAATGATCCACAACCTAGGAGGCATCCTCTTCTAGGTAGGATTTTTATTGGCTGCCCCAGGCATTTGGAACCCTTGCAATCCCTGATCCCTTTAATCAAAAATTGAGCCTTCAGATTTTTTAGAGCCCCCTCCCCCGATAACTAGGCTAAAGCTATGAAGCTCAACTCATCTGTGAAGACATTTTACTTCTAGTTTACTTCAGATACATACTTCAGCCCTTAAGTGCCCAGTCATTTTCTAGAATCCTCACCTTGGAAAAAAAAAAAGGAGAGTCTGACTTCTGGCGTCTAGCCAATTACAATATTCAAAATCAGCTCAATTCTCAGCCTCTTCTTCAGACCAACATATATACCTAGCCAAGAGGAGTTCAAAATGGCAAACTTACTTCTCTGGATTTTCTCCTGGATCTTGACTAGTTGGATTTTATTATCTTGTGAGCTTTTTAATGATTTAAGGATGGGTGTGTGTGTGTGTGTGTGTGTGTGTGTGTGTGTGCGCGCGCGCGCGTGGTGCTGGAAATTGAACCTAGTGCTTTCATAGTGAGCTGTCTCCAGCCCTTCTTAAAAATTTATTTATTTATTTATTTATTTATTTATTTTATTTTTTGAGACAGGGTCTCGCTTTGCAGTTCAGGCTGGCCCTGAGCTCACCCTCAAATTCATGTCACAGCAGTCCTCCTGCCTCTGCCTCCCGAGTGCTGGGATTACAGGCGTGAGCCACCACACCCGGCACTGTGGCGTGTGGTACTGGTTGCTGCTGGGCGTGAGTCTCCACACCCAGTATGGTATGTGGTTACCGCGGATCGAACCTGGGTCCTTGTGCTTGCAAGACAGGCGCCAGAACCACTGAGCTAAATCCCCGGCCTGCAGCCCTTTTTATTTTTGACACAAGGTCTTGCTAAATTACTGAGGTGGGAACTCAAATTTGAGATCCTCCTGCCTCAGCCTTTTTTAGTACTGAGGTTGCACACAGTTTGCCACTGTGCCAGTCATTTCGGGAGGAAAATTTTTTAATACTTTAACTGAATTTTTTAGTTGCCTTCTAAGGGAAGGTTGGTCCATATTACTTCCAGGAAGAAGTCTGCTATAACTTTGAACAGAAATATGGATCAGAACTTTGAGAGCAGAAAACATGATAAGAGAAATTATTGAAATGTGATATACAGGGTCATTTAAGGGAAGTGATATAGGGGTCCATAGGAAGATAAGATCAGAACAAAAAGATTACTTTTATTGGTTTCCTTCCCTTGCTCCAGTCAGCATAAGGATCAACGAACTTACTGGGTTAATACTTACATTGTTACTTCTAATCCTAGTTAAACCTATGGTATTTCAGAAACAGGTAGAATTGTCTAACTTATTTAATTGCTTCCTTGTTGGGAAGCCTCCTGTTCCAAATACAAACTCTGCCAAAAGGAAAGCAAAACCCAAGCCACAGATGGATTAACCCCCACTTCAGGAGCACTGAACCATCATCTGTTCTCGGAGAGCCGCCCTCAGCGGTGCCAGGGGTGGATGCATTCAGGAGATCAGGCTGCACTGCTGAGGCAGAAGCCTGGCTTTCTGCCTTCCAGGACTATAGATGCTGGAACCTTTGCTGAACAGGAGTGAAGCCAGATCCTGCTGCTTAGCCACAGCATCCATCCGCCACTTCCCTTCCCTGTTGTGCTTTCCACTGTAGAGGTTAGAATGGGTCAGTATTCCCTGACCCCAACTCCCTGCACCTTAACAGTGGTCATGCAAAACAGCTGGCTGGTGAACTCTGGTCAAGAAGTTGGTGAGATAGTCCCAAGTCTTTAACTCTGCTAATATGAGACAGATGGAAGTGACCATGATTCTGAACCTGAATGTAGTCTGTTGCCTTGAAACAGCCCTCTTGTGACTGTGAGAAGATGCCAAGAGGGAAAAGCCTAGGCAATCTCTAAGGCAACAGTCCCGATACTGCTTTCTTCTTTCAGGAGGAAAAGAAACCACTCTTTGTTCAAGTTAAGCTTTATAATTTGCAGATGAAAACACTTCTAACCAATGCAGATGATTCTGAATGCCAGGACCCAGAATGAAATCATCTTTGGCTTTAGAAGGAAAACATGGTCAAACAGCAAATATTAATGGACCCTTCCTTAAGCTTGTAGGTGAGCTGTTTGGTACTGTAGAGGTCACCAAGGTATCAAGCCCTGCAGACGCAGCCTAGTTGAGAGATACAGTCTAATTCAAACAAACTCTAATTATTGAGTATTAGAAAAGGCTTTGTTGTTGTCATTGTTGTTTTTGGTTTTAGCAGTACTGGGGATCTACCTTGAGCCCTTGTGTTTACAAGGTAGGCACAGTGCCACTGAGCTAAATCCCTGGCAAAAAAGCCTTTGACAGTGTAGTGGTTGGAACTACATTTTAGCCACAGCATCCTTACAACCAATATATAAAACATAAAACCTCCTTTGTTTTAAGGAAGGTTGCTTTGGGTAAACTTGATTTATTGACCCTTCCACATCTTTGGTGATATGCAGTTGGAAAATTCTTGTGTAACCCTGTATGTGCTTTCACACTGAGGAAACTGGAAACCTCCTTGGCAAAATGGAAGATAGCTGTTGTAGGAAATACAGTAGGCTTGTGGGCCCATGGAATTTATCTCTGGGACCACTACCAGGATTGTTTCAATTGTACAGCAGTGGCAACAATGGATATAGCCATCAAACACATGAGAAGTCAGGATGAGCATAAGCAGATAAAGCAAGCTTCCTAGAAGGGGTGGTTATGAAACAGGAATAAATTCAAAATAGGTCAGCGGTTCCATTTCCCCTGCAGACATGTGACAATGTCTAGAGTCACTTTAGTATGCCACAACCTGGAATGGGGGTATTATCTAAGGAGAAGAAACAAGGGATGCTGTGCAAAAGCCCTATGGTGCCCATGAAAATCCCCACAGCAAAAAAAATCTAACCCAGAATGGCAATAAACCTAAGTTGGCAACCTTTCAAGGGAATGGAGAAGACCAGGCAGAAGGAATTATGTGAACAGATGAACAGACGTACAAAGGAGCAGTGACTTCCCTGAGAACAGAGACTGGGGCTCAGGGGCCCAGGGTCTGTACCCCCACACATATAGGTTGCTACCTGTCAGTTGGGCGCACACCAGACAGGAGGATTGCCATGAGTTCAAGGCCAGCCTTAACTGGCCTTCTCCACACCACCACCAGCACAAAAGGGCCCTTCTCCACACCACCACCAGCACAAAACAGGAAGGGAACACCTCTTAGCCTCCTAGACTTCACACCCAGCCCCCTCTCAATCCTCACCAAACCCCTCTGCTGACTGCATTCATGATGCTGGGTCTCAGAAACTAAGCCTAGTGCCCACCCTCATGCTCATTGTGCAGGCAGGGGACAAGTGCTGGGAAACCGGCCATTTACAATCATAACTGTCAGGTCTTTGGGACTCCCAGTAGCCCAGCCCAGCCTCCTAGCTTCTGCACTTGTAACTGGGGGAAGGAAAGAGGAGTGAAGATGTTGATTCTCCTGAGGCCCATATTCCCAGTATGGAACCTCAGGCCCCAGCATGTCCCACTGGCTTCTGGTTGACTCTCAGTGGTGGTTGCCATGTAGGCCCAGACCCATTGCACAGCAGTGTGTCCACATCCTAATGGAATACATGTTGAAATTCAGCCACTTCCCCAGACCTCCATACTGTGTACAGAGTGGCTGGGGAAACAGCAAATGTGTACCTGCCTAAGCCTCAAGGCATCTGGCTCGGTAAACAGTGTAGCTAAGAAACAGCAAAGGACTAAACAACCATCAGTGCACCCATAGCCTAGGCACTTAGTCTATGGCCTGCCTCCACCCTTCCTCTGCGTAATCCTCACCCCACTCTCTGTCCTTCCTGCCCTGCTCCTTTACCTCTTACCAAACACTCAAGATTTGCTGCCAGTCAGTGACCCCTCAGTCTAGTTCAGCTGCAGGGAACTATACCATCTTATCTCTAGTCGTAGAACAAAGAGCTAGTGCTGCCCTTTGGAAAATTCGCTTGCTCTGGGGCACAGGACAGGCTGGAATTTTCTGAATATTGCATGGTATTGATGACAAGTGTGAAAGGATCTTCCCTGGGATTCCAAGATGCTTGAGCATTATATCCTCAGAAGCCCCATCCTGACTCCTCCAGGTTAAATTATCCCCATTGCTCAGATGAATAATAGATCTGAAGATGAAGTAAAGTGTTCAGGATCAAAGAACCAATAAAATGCAATAAATCCAGGCACAGAGGGCATTAACTTTCTTAAGCTAGTAGAATGAGAAGTGGCAGCAAAGGGTCCAAATTTGTGGAAGTCTATTACCTTGCACTGATGGATTTCAATAAGGGTGCATGGAAAAACAGAAATATACATGCCCTGGAAATAGACACTCATACAAACACATGGCTAAAGCGAAGGCCTGGATGTGCCTCCCTTGACAGACATCGTAAAATAAATCCAAGCCAAGTGGTGGTGCATGTACTTGGAGAGCCAGCTACTAGAGCCTGAGGCAGGAAGATCACTTGAACCAAGAGTGTGAGGCCAGTTTGGACAACATTGTGACCTAATCTCAAAAAAAGCTAAAAGGAAAAAGGATGGGAAGGAAGGAAGGAGGGAGGAAAGAACGAGGGAAAGAAACCCAATGCAGCAAACGGCTGGGATGGAGGAGGGGCATCCACAATCGAGTTCTGCTGAAGTCATAATGACTAATAAGGTATTGCCTTCCCTCATGACCATTTAAGGAGCAAAGAGAGGCAATTGCAAGAGGAAGTGAGATAGTTTCCTTAGTACATGAATCTAAGCAAAAAGAATGAACCAAGGTCACAAAAGGACAATGTGGGAGACAGTGACTTCTCCCCTGCTGTTGACAGTGGACTTTACAAACCACAGCCCAAGTTATAAGTATACTACAAAAAGGAAGACTTCCTGCAAAAGTATTAATATTTTTCTCTGAATGTGGGAATTATTTTATTTTATCATCTTTTGGTATTTGTTGGATTTTTATTTTTAAACCAAATATATATGGTTTTTATAATTGCATATGTTTCAAACTTGATAAAACTGAGTTTAGAAGCTTAGACTTAAAAGTTCACATGGACGGGGCCGGGGAGTTAGCTCAGTGGTTCCGGCGCCTGTCTTGCAAGCGCAAGGGCCCAGGTTCGATTCCCCGGTAACCACATAACAATACTGGGTGTGGAGACCCGCACACAGCAGCAACCAGTACCACAGACCACAGTGCCGGGCGTGGTGGCTCACGCCTGTAATCCCAGCACACGGGAGGCAGAGGCAGGAGGATTGTGATGTGAGTTTGAGGCTGAGCTCAGGGCCAGCCTGAACCACAAAGCGAGACCCTGTCTCCAAAAAAAAAAAAAAACCTAAAAGTTCACATGGAACAAGAGTTGTTATGAAAATTGAAAAAGACCCCAGATAGGCCAGTTAAAGTTCCACTCAGAGAGAGCAGATAAATCCAGGAAAGAGTAGACCCATGTCCTGCAGAGGAAAGCAGGAACTCAACGAATCTCTCTGAACATATCTTAAACAAAGAAAACTATTTTTAAATTGGAAAAGGCTAAATAGAAGCCATAAAGAATGCAAGTCAAACATAGCATACAGAAGACTCTCATGCAAGTGAGAGAAACTGAACTCTTATCAGCTGACTAAGAGGAGGGGGTGATTCTACAGAGTCCGGTCTCGGAGTCAGTACTGGAGAAAGCAGGGCCTTGGCTAGAAAGGCTTCGACGCCATCAGAACCTCCTTGTCTGTCTGCATCTTACTTCTTCACTCTGTCCTGACTGTCCTCTGCTCCAGTTTGCACTCTTGATCTTTCTCCTTTCTGCTTGTCTCTCTAGACTTCACCCCTCAGGGACTCTCCCTGGGTGGTAGTGAAGATGGTCAGCAGCCCAGCAGTCCCAGGAGAGAAAGGATTTCTCTTCCCCAGTTTCTACAGAACAAACCCAGAAAAGGGCTCTGACTACACTTCAATGCCTATAGCTAGAATCAGTCACTTTTTCCACGAATTTGGCTTCCACAGTTACCCAGGCCCCAACATGGGTCCCGGGAACAATGTCTCCAGCACTGACAAACAGCCTAGGTCATACTCAGGGTAGAAGGGAACCTACGAGCTCTTAAGTTCTCTATCTGAGCTAGTCTCCAGACTTAGATATTTTGCCTTCTAGTTCTAAAATGAATATCTCCAATGTCATGGGATTCACCCATAGTTGTACCTGATAAACTACAGAAAATAAGGTACATTAGGATAGTATAGACCTTGAGTCCCCTGACTCTGAAAAAGCTTCTCTCAGAAGCCAACTTGGGTTAGTGATAGTCACTGTCTCTCATTCTTAAACCAGGCACACCAAGCCTTCGTATACCTTCCAAGCAAGCAGTTGCATATTTGTCTCCAGGAATCATTAGAGCAACTATGCTGGCCTCAGGTCAGGCCGTAGACATGCCTACATGTCTGCTGCACACTGGACTGAGCATGTGTCACCCCAACAAAATTCTAGGGGCCAGAAGTCCCCACTGGAGGGCAGAGGACAGGGCAGCAACACTGAATACCTGAACCAACAAGGAGTGGAGGGAAAGTGTAGATAATAAGAGCCTTTGTACAACTAGGTCTCACTGTCAATAATAAACATCAACTCTGACTAGCTTAAGCAGAAAAGGAACATATTGGAAGATGATAGAAATGATGTGAAGTCTTGGAAGATAGAATAAAACCCAGGAGATTGGCAGCAACTAACGCAGCCAGGTAGCCTGGGGGACAGTCCAGCAAAGATGGCTAGATCGGACTCTTAGGACCACCTTCTCCAGATTCTTATCTCTGCCTCAGAAACAATCCCAAGAACTCCTGAGACCACCACTTCCAGACTCTTCTCTCGGTCCGACCTGAAAAGCAATCCAGTGTGACCCTACCTATTGCATCAGTCATTCCAGATTTACAGTGCAGGCTCCCTCCTGGACCATAAGCAGGTGGGATCCTGCACCTGTTCCAGCCTCAGGCACAGATCCACATGGGGCTGCTGAGGGCAGGGAGGATAATCCTGCCTCCTCCTATGTCCCACAAATGGGGAGATTCTCCCAAACAGAGATGAGGCCGTAAGACAGGCAAATAATAATAATAATAATAATAATAATACACACTAACTACATGTCTTCAAAATTTGCAGAACTGGATCAACACAGATGCAAAGAGAAGTGATGAGATAAGAAAAAATTCCACCCTACCTAAAGTCTCCCTCACTCTGAGTGGCAGATCCAGACAAGACCACCTCCCATAAGGCAGCTCACCATAGCTCCACTGTGGAGACCACTCAGAGCAGATTATCCCTCAGCCTGTCCTCCAAACTCTACCCTTCTTGCATTCCCAGTCTTCTCCCTTGTTAGATTATCAGCCTCTGCAGAAAGAGAACCAAATATTGTTTTCTTTCTGTCCCCCAGTACGTACCAGAGTGTTCTGCACTGATAGAAACCGAACAAAAGCTAGTCATATAAAAAAATGATCTTTATCCTGCATGATGTTAGGACTTCTTTTTCCAGCCACATGACAAACAAGATGCTAAGGAAAAAACCTTAAATACAACACATCTAAAAGTGTATAATTTCATAAAAACATATATCATAGTAAACATATAATTTTAAACACAATACAGAAATACCCAGAGGATCCACAGAGTGCTAAATGATCCAGGAAAAGATTCATTACTCTTTAGGTAATCACATTTGCTGCCTAGACCCTTTTTCCATATCCTTAAACCCTTATAAAACCCACATCTCCTATCCTAATTGCTTGATTTCTTCTTGGAAACTCACCTGCTGTCTCCCTTGCCAATATCAAAATAACTCATGTGTCTTCTCTACATTCCTTGTCTACTGATACAATTCTTTTCTACCACCTTCGCCATCTGCCCTCCGTATTCCATCTAATATGGCATTTATGAATTGTTAGGAAAGGAAGAGGATTCCCCAGAAGCTAGAAGGGGGAGACAGAATTAGAAAGGAATAGAAGGGTAACAGCAGGATAAGAAAGTGCAGCTCTGGGGCTGGATCTTGGAGGTGGCTACCCGTCCCATGTCATTGGCCCATGAGAGAGGGAAAAGGGATAAAACCTGGAGATAAGATGGCATGGGGGCCAAGTTTAAAGACCCAGTTCAAAAATGGGCATCTGAAATGAACAGATATTTTGCAGAGGAAGAAGGATGAGCAGCTAAGAAGCATGTGAAGAAAGGCTCAACATCATTAGTCATTCAAGAGATGCAGATGAAAACAACACAGATTTCATCTCACTCCACATAGAATGGCTGCCATTTCAGAATCAGCCAGCAGCAAATGTTGGTGAGGCTGTGGAGAAGAAGGAACCCTTCCCCACTGTCGGTAGGACTGTAGACTCATACAACTCCTGTGGAGATCAGTTTGGAGATTCCTCAACAAGCTAGGATTGGAGGTCCCATTTGACCCGGCCATCACCCTGCTCAGTATATACACAAAAGAATTAAAAGACTCATATCACAGTGACATATGTGCACCCATGTTTACAGCAGCTCAGTTTGTGATTGCTGCATCTTAGAAACAACCCAAGTGTCCATCAACTGGAGACTGGATAAAAAAGCTGTGGTTCTTCTACACAATGGAGTATTACTCTGCCATAAATAATGATAAGTTTGGGGCCAGGGATTTAGCTCAGTGGTTCCGGTGCCTGTCTTGCAAGCACAAGGATCCAGGTTCAATCCCTGGTAACCACATACCATACTGGGTGTGGAGACTCACGCCCAGCAGCAACCAGTACCACATTCCAGTGCCAGGCGTGGTGGCTCATGCCTGTAATCCCAGCCGTTGGGAGGCAGAGGCAGGAGAATTTCTGTGATGTGAGTTTGAGGCTGAGCTCAGGGCAAGCCTGAACTACAAAGTGAGACCCTGTCTCAAAAAAAAAATGATAAGTTTGAATCATTTATACTTAAATGGACATACCTTGAGGATATCCTCATAAGTGAAATAAATAGATCATAGACAGGTAAATATCACATCTTTTCTCTGGTGTGAGAAAATAAAGATGTAAATGAGTCCTAGAATTGTATGTTATATATTGTGAAATAGAAAATGCTCAAAGTAAAATAGGGTGAAGGGGGAAAAATAATGAGATTATAACAAAAAAGAAAGGAAACAAATTCTATGTATATAGCGGGGTGGTTGGGTGGTAGGGCTATGGGGAAAAAATGATAATTAAGTTGTGTCTTATACTGGTACAAATCCCCATTGTGGAGTGCAATCATGATGTGTATATGTAATGTACCAATAAAGATTTCAATTAAAAAAAAAAAGATGGCATGTGGGATCAAGTCCCCAAAAAGATGATCCCCTCAGCCTACTGCAAGGAAAAAAAGGTCACAGCTATATGTATGCATAGTCCTTGACCATGGGTGGAGCCAGGGAAAATACAAGAAAGAGAAGCATTATGCACATGCTCACATGGGTGGTCAGGTGGACTCTGGAAGCCACAGCTCCCAGCCAGTCATTTCAGGAACAACAGCCTCCCTGATTTCTCACCAGCTTGCTATAAATGTTATGTGTGTTTTGACTTGGAAAAGGTTTAGAAGCATTAAGTGTTTACTTGATACTTTATCTGTCAGCCTCTTGGGCACCGTAGAGAAGTGGGAGCCGAGCCTATGCTCCCCACAGAGTCTAGTGATGCTTCTTCAAAGAATATCCCCAACCCTTAAAGGAATCAACCAAAGATACTAACAGTAAAACAGCCACCCAGCTCATCCTCCACTGAAGAGCAAATCAGCAAGCTCCACCCACAGGGTGAGAGCATCAAATGCACTTTTATTCCCACTCTTAAATATAAGCAGTCAACAACTCATCTCTACATTTTGAGATCATCTGTGTCAGAGCTCAACATACAAACCTTTTAGAAGGAAGTCTGAGGCTGGAAACCTGTCCGTGTGTGAGGACCTGCACAGAATCCCCAGAACTGGAGGAGGGGGGTGAAGAAGAAGAGAGAGAGGAGAGAGAAAGAAACAGAGAGAGAAGAGTGCAATTTAGCTCACTAGTGCCACCGCCTGCTTTACAAACACAAGGTCATAAATTCAACCCCTGGTACCACAAAAAAAGAAGAAGATGAAGAAGGAGAATAATAAGGAATGAGGAGAAAGAAGAAAATATAAGAGCAAGAAAAAAAGTAATTCAAAAATCAGAAATTAGAAAATATGATTGTATAATTGAAAATATTACTGTAACTTTTGAAGATATTACTGAAGAATTCTGCCAAACAGCCAAGCAAAATGCCAAGTTTGGTGTACATGGTACATGCCTATAATCCCCACTCGGGAAGGCTGAGATGGGAAAATTGCAAGCAAGGCCAGTGGGGGCAATTTAGCAACTTAATGAGATCTCATCTCAAAAATGTCAAAGGTTAGGGATGTAGTCTAGGGCCGAGATCCAGGATTCAATTCCTAGTAACATACGCGCACGCGCGCGCGCGCACACACACACACACACACACACACACACACACACACACACACTCAAATGTAGAGCAAAGAGACAAAGATGGAAAACAGCAAAGAACAGCAAGAAAATTAGAAGGCAAGCTTAGGAAGTAAAAAATCTCTAGTAATAAAATTTCCAGGGGAAGAAAACAGAAAAATATCAAGAAAATAATTCAAGAAAATCTCCCCAAATTGCAGAAGCTAAGTTTCCAAACTGGATGAGCTGACCTATTGCCCACGTAATACACAATAACAGATTTACACGAAAGCACACATTTTAGGGCACTAATGAAAAAAAGACATACGGTGTGAGACTCAGGCTGGGAAAGGGTCAGTTACAAAGCAACAACATTCAAAATACCATCAGACTTCTGAGCTGGAAAAGAATAGAGAAATGCCTTCAAACTTACCAGGGATAAAAGACCATTAAGGATAATGACAATGATTTTAACCTAGAATTCTCTTTCCATTTACATCACTAACTAAACACAAAGATAAAACAAAGCTATCATTATATTCGAAGACCCAAACTAAGACACAACTTTCCCCAGTACCTGCTGAGTAGTATGAATGAAGAACATAGGGATAGATGCAGGAAGACATGGATTCTAGGACACACCAGAAAGGCACTGCTGAATAATTGTGAGGTGTAAACTGTTCCCATCCCATGGGGACAGAGGTAGTTGGAAAGATAACATCAAGACTGTGACACTGACAGTCTGGGGATGTGGCTGCAGACATGTAGACCAGACAGCCACAGGTACATATAAAACTAAGGACAGTTTTAAAAGTCTTAAGTATATGGAACACAAAAAATTGCTCAAAAAAGGCAAAAGTAAATGCCTAGGAATTTACATATATAGCCATATTATATGTGCGGTAATATTGCAACAATCATATAGAAGGATGAAAGAATAGGAAGACAGGACAGGACCTATGTGAAAGAAAAATAAATCATCAAAAACTGAAGAAGTAGGGAAAGTGGCTCAGCAGTACAGGATCTGCAAGTCCCTGAGTTCAATTCCTCTGACAACAACAACAAAAAGCCTCAAGAAGGAGTTGCTGGGCAGGATGGCACACACCTGTGATCCTGGCACTGAGCACTCTGGAGGCTGAGATGAGATCACCATGAGTTTGAAACCAGCATGGACTATATAGTAAGATCCTATCTCAAAACACCAAAACAAAAGGCAAAATTTTTAGGAGAAGAGCAAAGTTACTAGGAACATCAGAGATATAATCAGCAGTACAATGCAACACCATTAGAATGAACAAACTACAGAAACTAAAAGGCTCCGGATATAGCCCAGTTGTTCTGCACCTTCCTAGCAAGCACAAGGTCCTCAGTTCCATCCTGGAACCCAAAACAAGACAAAACAACTGCAAAATTAACAAGCTACAACTAACACATCATTATGAATAAATCTTAAAAACAAAATATTACTCGGTGTAGTGGTGCGCGCCTATAATTCCAGCACTTGGGAGACTGAAATAGGAGGATCACTGCAAAGTTAAGACCAGCCTGGGCTCCACAGTGAGTTGAATGCCAGCCTGAACTACACAAAAAGACTCTGTCTCAAAGAAAATAAATAAATAAAAGAAATCATGAAGTTGAGC
>PVIR01031077.1:0-19724 GCA_004026965.1 Petromus typicus | reverse complement strand
AAAAAAAAAAAAAAAAAAAAAAAAAAAAAAAAAAAAGTGAGATCGTGCCTCAAAAGAAAGAAAGAAAAAGAAAAAGATGTGTACATATACCAAGTGCACACAAAGACTGTAAACATTGCACGCTGAAAACTTGTATTATTAAAAGTAAATTTAAAAATTAAAAATATGAATAAATTAGCAATGCAATTCCAAAAAAGTATAGTGGTCTGAGACCAAAATATTTTTGAACATGCAGAAGGCTACGTAAAGGAGTGCTGACTTGCATAATCTGCTGCTTGTCACTGTTTGAAATTTCAGATACTTGGAATGGATTTGCTACTACTGACAACACCTTCTTCCCAATATTCCTTTCCATTTCAATTTTTAAAGCAACAGAACCCAGAGGATTCTGCAAACAAATCCTGTCTTTGGAGAGAAAGATGAACAAAGAATTAAGAAGGGAAAATGAGGCAAAAATATAATCTGTACCGATTCCACCATTTTCCCATGATTAGTCCTGGGACATACATGAAGTCAATAAGGCTCACAGCAAATTCACAGTATAACAAACTGATTCAATAAAGACACCTTATTTATCCACACCTCGGTTTCTTCCAAATTGTTTATTGTTTTGACTGAGTGGAAACCAAAGAAATCATCCAGATTTGGTGAGATGTCTTCATTTGGGTTAATTCAGAATATGTAGAACAAAATGATATTATTTTGTTGAAGAAGTATCTTGTCATCGAAGTTCTCTGAAATACATGTTCTGAGACATTCACATCCCACGAGACCAAACATCTCAGAACTGCACATTCCTCACTGGACCTCTCAAGAAGTGGCACTAGGCTGATATCTGTTCCTAAAACAAGCTTTTGAGGTTCAGGAAAATGAACGTCTTTACCAAGTGTAGAGTATGCGCTTCTTCTTAAAAAAAGGTACTTCAGCATATAAATAGAATGTTTTAGTAGAAAATAAGCAAAAAGGGAATTTCTTCAAAAACTGATATATTTTTATTCGTGAAGATTCATTTCCTTTTTCATTTTACTGATTATGGTTTTAAGGGCTCTTGAGAAAAATAATTCTTTTAAAGTTACAACAAATTTGAATTTCTATTCAGATTCTTTTGAACTTCTATCATCATTCCTGTCGTTGGCCTAATTCATGGTCTTTTTATTTTAAATTAGTGCTACATCCTTCAAAAGAGCTTTCAGCCTCTAATTTTGTTTTCTTGCATAATCCATTTCATGTACTGTAATCTCAATGATTTTTCAGGGCCTGGTATAGTGAAAAGTATGATGGCTCTGGAGCAAAATACATTTGGGTCTGAATCTGTAAATGAGTCATATGTATAGTTGATATTGTGAAATAGAAAATATTTAAAAGGTAAGAGAGTGTAGGGGTAAATAATGAGGGGAAAATGAATGTGGTAATAATAAAGAAAAAAGGAAACAAGGCTCATGAATATAGGGGGTGAGGATTGCAGGGTGGGGGGAAGGGGAAAAATGAGAATCAAGTAATGTCATATTCTGGTACAAACTCTCAATGTTGAATGTGATGATGATGTGTATTCATAATATATCAATAAAGATTTGAATTAAAAAGAAATATCTTTTGCACTATCTCCTGTTTCTTCATTGACTCCAGTCAATGTGGTGTTATTCATTGCATCATCTAGCAGTTCCTGGATTGAGTTCTCATAATCCTTTGTTATTTTCCATAAATTATATCTTTCCTGTTCAGAGGCACCAATGCTATCTTCTATGCCTGATAATAATTCTTCACATTCATTCTGTTTTGCAAAGTTTCATTAGAGTTTTTCATCTCTTGGAAATCTGTTTGAGGCTGTTTAACAGACTCCATTACTTTTGTAATATGAGATTATATCATGTTCCTGATCTCTTCTTTAGTGCTGTTAATCACATCTTTCACTATGGTCACTATCTCTGCTTTTATCTGAGAAAATATTTCTGATTTCAGTTTTACTAGATCCTCTTTTGTTACCACCTCAGAGAGTCGTGAGGATTGAACTTCAGTTTGTCCTATTTCCTCTTTCTCTGGATTCCCCTGTGGTGATGAACTTTTTATCTGAGGTCTTCAATTTTTTTCTCATTTCTATTTTTTTGTTGTTGGTGATATTTTTGGTTTAATTACTGGCCTGCTGTCTGGGCAATGATTACTGCAAATCTCTTTCTAATATTTAGAATCCTTAGGAGATGGCTACTTCCTGAGTTGTCTTCCTTGGATTCGTAGTGGCCTTTAAGCAGTTTCAGTTCTGGCACACCATGAACACATAAAACATGAAACATAACCTTGTTTGAAATAATACAATCAGTATTATCCAGAGCATCAAACACAACAGAGGAAATGACAAACTGGCAATCACTATTGTGATACCTTTAACCTCATAAGTTAGATTTGTGACCATTTGCCAAAATTTAGAACTAATCACAAATATGTTTACAGTTTACAGGTCCTTCAATATGGCATCATCACCACTTGGGAATAAAGGGTCACCAGGAAGTTGAGGGGTAGAGAGACAGAAGGAGAGGGAGATATTAGAAATAGGATTAGAGGGCATATAAAAATTGCACAAACCCTGGGAGGCTGATAGAGGTTAGAGGACAAAGGAGACAGGGACAGATTCAAAACAGAACAAGCTATCAGCAGAAGGACAACTAGAAACTGTATTTACTCTCTTACAATAGTACAGAAGAAAGAGAATAGGAAAAACAAAAACGCATAAACTTCATGGAATTGATACTAACTGGAGGAAGGGAGAGAATGAAGGAACAAAAGAAGTAGAGAGATACTCAGTAGAAACAGGCACTCAGGAGACTATTTTCCCTCTCCTGTAAAAATAAGAACAGATGAGAGGAGAAAAAACTGAAATTGGACAGACTCAGGGACCCAAAAGTAGCGAAATGAAGAATAAAAGAGAGGACAGCAAATAGAAAAAGAAAGAAATGAAAAAAGGGGACAAGAAAAATAAAATGAAAGAGCAAAAAGAAAAATAAACAGCAGCAGCAGCAACAACAACTGAAACAAAACTAAAAACCATACCAAAAGGCCCTTCAAGTCATGGACCTGCTGTCTTCTGTAGATAATACGAGCAGTAGCACACATTTTAGAGTTAACTAGTCACAGGGAGATAGCCTAGTGCACTGAGGTTCAGTCTGGGTTCTTTCTACAACGCATGAGTTCAGCTCAGCGACTCCTGTGGGGTTGAAAGTACATGCCGCCTTTCCCTGAAGTGGGTCCTCTAAGTGGTGTTGGTCCCACAAACTCACCAATGGTTGTAGTCCACAGATTTTCTTCACTTTCCCAGTTGTTGTTTTTTCAGTATGGCAGACAGGAAGCTGGAGCAGTGGGGATGCAATGTGGCTATTCTCTGGCTGGCACTTTTGTCAGGGCAGACTTGTATCTTGATCTCTTTCCATTGAGCCCCTGGTGTAGCCCCTGATACTGGTGTGCAGATCCTCAGTCCCTTAGGGGTGGTGGGCAGAGCGTAATTACTTGATTGGCCAATCTTCTGTTGTCCAGGTAGGGCCAATTTATATAAGTTGATAATAGCAGTCACTGCAGGAGTGTGTCCACTGCTCCATTCCACTACTGTTTCTCTGTGGTGGCCTGTAGGCTGGTAGAAGTCACCAGAGGTCTGAAGGTATGGCAGTCTTTCCCCTGCAAAGATTCCAGCTCTGGGAGAGAGCAGTCCAAAGTTTTCATTAAAGTATTTCTCTTTTCCTTCCCTGTATACTTTGATTCTTGCCTCTGATCCTTCCTGGGTCTTGGGGATCCATTTCCCTCCTTTTTTTCCTCCTCAAGCTGCTATGCTGTGGTCTGAGAGTGGAAAACTGCAAAGGGATTCTTTGGTGCTCACTACTCCACCATCTTCCTGGAAGTCCTGAAATTACAGATTTTAATTTTTACCTCCATTACATCTTAAACCATTACAACAAATATGTAACTTTAAAAATATGCAAAGCTATTTCTTGTACCACCTGAAATATAAAAACTGTGTGCTGTTCCAGTAAGACATGATCTACTGATTGGGAAAGCCTGTATTGAGCAGCATTCACCCCACGGTAAATTCATCTTCTTAACTTCCACACAATTTAATGGCAAACCATACACTGTCTGCTTTCTAATTATTTTGTGAATAATCAACTTGTAACTTAACTGTAGACTCTTGGAGATCCAAGAAAATACGTTATGCTCTTTAATTTGTCTCTTCCAACTCAACACTGATAAAGTGGCTATGCTTGTAGATCATTAGTATGTTTTAAAGTTTTATTAGTACATGTTTACAGCACATAATGATTGCATTTATCATGGAGAGGTGGTTCATGTATATATAAGATCTTAATTCTCTTTTATTTCATATCCCTCGCATCCTTCTCTGCTTCTTCCATCTTTTTGTCCTGTTTCAATTTATAAAAACTATTTATGTTTTCTTCTTTCAATTATTTTTTATCTGTTTCCCTTCCCTTGCTTCTTTTTCCTTCTGTCTCTGTTCCCCTCCCGATTTGAGAAGATCTTCCTCCTTCCTACTGTTCGTCTTTAATTTTTTTCTATATATTTTGAGAGAAACTCAATGCAGTATTTAGGCATGTTTTCCCAATTCATTTAACTTAATACTATGGTCTCAATATTAATCTGTTTAACTGCAAATGGATGGAGTGCATTAATTTATCTAAAATGCCTCAAATTTACCTTTCTTTGTGGTAGAACAGTACTCCATTGCATGTTATATATTTATGAAACAATTAGTTTAAAAGTGTACATGAATGTTCTAGGTAAATATATTCAGAAACACAATACTCTTGGAGAAGTTTTTCTGGGTAAATCACAACACTTTATGCAGAATTGGCCAAGGGCAGATTTCTGAAGCTAGAGAAATTGTGGATCATTTCCATGTGAAATACTGCAACTTTTCAAATTTTTAAATTTAAATATGCCCACTGAAACATGGTAAAAGAAATATGGAAAATAGCTAGAAAAAGGTGCAGTCAAGTTATACAATACAGGTGTGTTCTTCTTGCAAACAATTCATGCTCACTTCTTCTAATCCAAATGAACTGATGTCAGTTAACGCTATCCTTTATCTTTCACTTACTGATCCAGGGCATACTGATAGTACTTTAAAAGAATACACACCATAGCAATATAATATGAATTTAAAAAAGTAAATGCAAAACAACAAAGATAAAATATGATGACATAGAGATTAAGTCATAAAAGGAGCCAATTAAAAAAGAGATACCTAAAAAGATTTTTTACTTGTTATCTATCAGTGAAATTTGTTGTATATTTTTAGTACTATGTGTAAAGAGAGATACTAATGGTATGATCAGTAATCAGAAAAATCAAATCAAGTCTCTTAAGAGTTTTCTTGATATAAAGATCAGCATAGAAGAGGCAGCACTTGGTAAAGAACAATGTCCTCAACAAAAGCTATAGTTCCTCAAATATTGCTATGGTTAAAGAAACCAAAACAAACATTCAAACACACATCACCAATTTTTCCAGCCTAGGGAAATTTTACCATCAAGTAAGGGAAAAATTGAGGGGATACCTAGAAAGAAAGGAAGCACTCAGTGCTATGGGTGGAATGGCACTAAATATTTATTACTTACTTTAAAGTAATAATGACACATATATCATCCACCATATTAACAACCAGAAGACTGTTAGCTTTTCTAAAAGTTAAGTAGAAATCATTGTAATTTGCCATCTTTTTTGGTTTGTCTGCTGCTTTGCATCTTCTAAGTAACTCAAAGAATTGAGATGAAATTTTCTTTTGCCTGACTTGTGGTCTCCTATTGGTTCTCCGTTTAAGGAAAATGATAGGACAGGCTGCTTGCATGCCAGAGAGAGATGAAGTAAGCTTGCAGGAATTTCTTCTGTCAACATTAAACTTTTCTAAATAAAAAAGGTAGGATTTTTTAAAACAATGGCAGAATACTCAGATATAGATGGTTGAATAAACAAAATGTGGTATCTATATATAATGAAACATTTCTATAAAGAATGGAAAACTTGACACATTTATAGAAAAATGGATTCACCTGGAGGATAAAATATGGAATGAAATAAATCAGACACACAAGCTTCAATAATGCATTTATCTCTCATCGAGTGAGGCAAAGTTCAAACAAAGAAAATGATAAAAAATGGATGGAAAGAGACAAAAGCACCAGTCATAACCAATGGAAAAATGGTCCCTGTGAACAAAGACAAGGGGTGAGGGTGACGAAAGGTGTGACAGTTACCAGATTCTTATTAATGTAAATGTTATATGCCATAACCTGAACTAAGACAAATTATATCAACAAGTATGTACAAGATGATAGGGGAATAAGAGGAGGGGGGAGGGGAAGGGAAAGGGAAGTCCACTAGAAAAAACCCCAAGCTGTAGTATGTACGTGTAACCACTTCCCAATATGATCACAAACTGTACAAATTAAAAACATGTAGAAATAAAATAAAATAATTTTAAAAATGCTAACTGCTGCCCTCTGCCCTTATGCACAATGATGTAACTTTTCTCCTTTGTTCTAATTATTATCCAGAAGTATCTTTGCAGCCAAGGCCCTGGGTTCTGAATGCAATTCCCTTACATGCCCCTAAATGTTGTTTCTTAGTAATCTTAGTTTCTCAGAACTACTCTCAGACTTTGCTGAGACCAGTGTCTCCAAGTGTTTGATATTTATTTGCATATCTGTGAAGATCCAATAACACTATACATAACTATCAGAATCTGACTCCACTAGAGAGAGGCTCTGTAATCAAACATGTTAATTTATTAATTATACCTTCAGTGAATATCTTTTATTCATCCATTTCCTCTATTATTCACTCAATAAACATTTATGAAATTCTCTAGTGCTGATCCAGACAGGAAGAGTCAAGCAAGACAAGGTTTTTGCCCTCCAGTAGCTTATGGTGCAGTAAGAGTATAAGAAATGTACAAACAACTAACAAATTTTTTCTCTAATGATGAAGGAGTTAAGAGGTTACTCTAGACAGGGAGAGTAGCTTGAGCAAAAATACTATCATTGGTAATTTGGAGTTGAGTTATTGATGTTTCTTCTGTCTTTGCCATCCAAACTTGAAGGGGTAATAATTTTCCTGTTCTTAATTAATGGTCAATGTTTTTTTTTTAAGTGCCTTCTTCTTGCAAAAACTAACGGAACCTTGTGAGACAAGCATGTGACCTGTAGTAGAAGATAAGCTGGGGAACAGTGAGGAAGGCTGGTATGCCTCCGTTGCTTCTGCAGAACTTATCAGTCCTGTTTAAATCTCTCCATATTTAGGAATTGCAAAAGAAGCAAAACTTGATTACCATCATCAAGGGACTTACTTTCAGTCCAGGCAAATAAGATTTCTGTGGGTGAGACACCAAATGTACTCAACTTCCTCTTTCAACAACCATTTTTTCAGCTATCAACAGGATGTGTGGGTGTCACTCATAGACTTTTTTGCTACAGCTCATTACAAAGAAACAAGAGTGCACACCCCATCGTGGCTCCACGGTAAGTTACAGCCTAGCCCTTGGGAGTTGGTGATTCCGTGTGGGAGGCTTGGTGGGAGCATACAAATTAATAGAGAGGTTGGGCAATTGAAATAGTCACTGGTTTCTCATCTCAGAATTTTACACTGTGAGCAAAGGTGACTGCTCTTGTGTCATACCATAGTTCAAAGTTAGGCCTAATGCCATTAACCTCACCAGTGTACCAGGAATGTGGAGGCTGTGATGTGTCTTGCTCTTTGCTAAGGCTCTTCATAGAGTGGGAGCTAGAAAGATGGCACAAAGTGATAAGCAATGAGTTGTGTTCAATGGAATTTACTGGGAATATTTGATAAATTGATCCAAAAATATATGATTTTTGCTGTATATAATAGTTTATCTACTTGCAAATGAAGATAGATTTTCAGGTATAAGATCGCTGAATTGGTAAGCTTAGTTTGCAAGGATAATGAAATCACTAACACCCTGAGGATTGCCCTGCTAGTCAGTGACAGAGCTGGAACTAGTGTCTATGCCTTGTGATATGTATTACATTTCCTCTACAGAGACCTGCATCTTCCAGAGAATACTGTGAATGTCTAGGAAACTGATGGGTTTTAAGGTAGGAAGAGATGAAATATTCTAGGAGATTTCAGATACAGAGGTGTTACTTGAACATTTAAAAAGTAATGCGTTTGGTCTAAACTGCAGCCTATTTGATAGGAGAACCCAAAAGGGTGGCATCTATCATTTCAGTGATTGTTACTAGTAAAGAGTGTTAGCACCGCTCTGGTTCTCTGCTAAGTTGGCTAGGAGGAAAGGAAACATCCCGTTGGATAGTTTCTGAGGGTGGACTGAAAAATCAGGAGAATGAGGAGCAGTTTAAATAGGATAATAAATGACGTTGTTGTGCGCTTTTTTTTTTTTTAAAGGGGAAAGAGTTTTTTGTTTCATTGACTTTTTCTTTTTTTTAGTTTATTAGTACATGCATACATTTCTTGAGGGTAGTGGACCCATGTGCATAATACATCTTAATTCCTTTTTCATTTTCTTTCCCTTCCCATTCTTCTGCCTCCATCTATCTCTTGATCTTCTTCCTTCTCTGTTTTTTGTATGTGTTTGCAGTATATAATATTTACATTCCTTATCTGGAGTTCGTACATGTATGTAATACATCTTAGTTTGTTTTTTCAACTCTTATACATATCGTCTCTTCCCCTTGCTCCATCTACTTGCCTTTCACTTTCATAAAGATCTATCTTCCTACTTCCTAATACCTATCATTAATTTATCTCTTTAGTTTTACTCTGGATTTCTCAAATGATGAACATTATGGAGTATTTTCAAGGATGTTACAAGTGAGAATAATTTTATTTTGATTGCTCAAATGAATGTGGAGAGTCACTGTTATTTCCTTTAATTAGTGAGTTTATGTGTAAAAGTCAATAAGTAAATTATGCATGTCTGAAGTAGGTGACACTCAGGTATATAGAAGTGGCAAGAAACTTGCACTATACTTAGAAACAAGTCATACATTTAGGAAAATTATTTTTGTCATGATTCAGATAAAACACAGGACCTTCTTTGGTCAATTCCATTTTGGGGGTATACAGCTCAGACAGTTGTTAAGTTCGTGTTTTATGAATTTCTCAAAAGCTTGCAGTGGGGTAGCACAGACTCCAAAGGAATGAACACATTTTGGAGTGGTTTTTGGTGACATTTCATGACTAAAGTGTTGGAGGTGAATGAGCAAGGATTCCCTGAGCCAAAGAAGTCTATAAACACTGCCATCCCTCTACCAAACAAGACAGAAATAGTTGTGAAACCACAATTTCAATGAGTTCCAATAATCAGGAAAATGGCTGGTGTTAGATGGGTTTTTGCTTTATGTACAAGCTTTTAACCCAAAGGTTTACTTATACTCCAGATCAAGATATTTTATAGGGTAATGCCTAGATCTTATTGATTCACGTGCTTCACAGGCAGCGTGATGAAGTACATATATCAAGATTCAAGAAATCAAGAGGTCTAGACTATAACCTATCGTCCAGTAACATATCGTGCAGCCTTGGACAAATTGTTTCATTAATATTCTCTCAATAATCCCACCTGTAATAATGGGGGAGGGCTTAGAACAGATGGTCCTGATAATAAAATGATTTGATTATAAGCTTTAGGTTTAATTTGATTATAAGCTAAGGTTTATGTCGTAGATTAGTAAGTAATGGGGACACATTAAGGAAATACAATTTGAATGGACCTTCTGAAAATGTAGTTCACATCAAGAGAATCAGCTAATCTTCCCTCATCCCCATACATTTCTTTCAGGTAATCTGATCATAATAGCTTCAACTATTGGATCACAGGCAATTATTTTTAAAAGATGATAAATGAATAATAATATTCAAAAACCAAATACAAGAAAGATTAAAATCTGACTTTCCCAGTGATAGTGATGTTCACTTAGCATTTTTAATCTTTTAAGCCATGTTTCTCTTTAATAAACATACAAATTTCACTTCCTAGACTTAGCCATGCCTAACAACTGTGTTGCTTTGGGGATATTCTAAATTCATAAAAGTCTAATGGTAAGTGGGTGGGGGTAGGTGAAAACAAAGAAGGGAAAGAAAAAAATTGATGGTAAAAAGGAAAAATGAAAACAAAGCTAATGTATATAGGGGGTGGAGAGTTGAAGGGAGGGCAGGATAATGGCAAAAAATAAGAATTAAGATATATTATGTACAGGTACAAATTGCCAATGAGGAATGTGATTGTAATGTATTCCTAAAATATACCAATAAATTCAATTTAAAAAAAACCCTGGAGATGATTGTATACAAGGAAGGAGGAAATTAATTCACATTTATTTAATGTTTTACTATATACCAGACATAAAAATCAGTACTTTCCATACATTTCCCATTAGCTGTTTATAATGACCTGTATGTCAGATACTAAAGTCCTACTTTCCCTAATGGGGAAAAAATGATGCTGAGAGATATGAAAATAATTTTTAAAGCCAGAGAACCAATAAGTGAATCATGTGAGTCATGATATTATCCTGAGTCTGCATAAAGAAAATGATTCTTTCTACCTATAAAATATTTTCCCAAATGCAAATATAATGTGTAATTAGACTTTTATCTTAAATGACTAAAAATCCAATAAAAGCCATGTTTGGTGAGTCAAATTTAAACTGTAAGATATTATGTTGTGAGTAGTCTAATTGCTTTAATTCATTTTAAGGACAGAAATAATTTTTTATTTCTTTAAATTAACAGAGAAAAATGTGTAGTATTTCAAAAAACATTCAAATCTCCGTGTTTCTGATGTCAGGCAGGGTTACTTGAAATTGATTTGACTTCAGAAAATTAGTTTCCAATTCTAGCTGCTACTTCTTGGCTCTGGTTTTAGTGATTGAATGAACAATACTATGATCATGAAAGTCACGTTAGCTTGTGCAACTCGAGTGGGATAAGTCAGATAAAGCAAGACAAATTAAGTTTTCATATTACACATAAAGTTTGCCTCCTCAAACATGGAGGCATCCCTCCAAAGAACCTACTTTCTTTACTTAATTTATCCTTCTTCTGCAAGATGACAAGCCCGCAGGCTGGCTTTATCATCAAAGAAAGTTGGAGAAATAAACTTAACAAACATGATTACTTAATGATGCTTATCACTTAATGATGAGAAATGAAAAGAAGAGGAGGATCAAGAGGGTGAAGATTTATAGAATAGGTACTCAAGAAAGAATATTCACCTCAGGCCCAGAACCTAAATTCTACCCTCCTGACTACCACTTTGACCTTAGCAGTTTAAGAAAAATTAGATCACTTTTTTTAAAAAAGGAGTTTATTGCTATATTTTAAGTATACATAATTTTCACATTCATCATGGAGAATTTGTAACTGTACATGATATAGAATGATTCAGGAAAGAATTAAAAGCATCATACCACAGCAGCTTATGCACATCCATATTGATAGCAGCATCGATTTTGTAATAGCTAAATCTTGGAAATGAGATCATTTTTTGAGCCTAGTTTCCTCATTCATAAAATTGGAAAGATATCTCCTAAGATTATTTATAATATAATTAATGCCTATTTCTCTAAATAGATTTGTATTTACAGTAGTTTAGAATGTCAGTACATAAACTAAGATAGTTGAATACAGCCGGTGCTGGCAATGCTGGTGGTATTAGTTAAAGATAGGAGTTGCGAGGGCAGTGCCCACAAAATCATGCCAAGGTCACATAATTAAATTGTTTCCTTTTAATAATGAAAACATGTAACCCACAGAAGTTAAGAGTGTTATGAGAGCTAATCAAAGAGGATTTGAATAGTTCTTGGAATCCCAGTGTCTTAGCTCTAGATTCACTGCTTTTTAAAATATATTCTATTGCTTTTGGGTTTTCCTTATTCAGTTCAGCTCACTCATGTTATAAAAAGTGATCAAAGGGCTGGGGATTTAGCTCAGTGGTTCCAGCACCTGCTTTGCAAGTGCAAGGTCTCGAGTTCTATCTCCAGTAACCACATACCACAGTGCTGGGCGTGGGGACTCACGCCTGAAATCCCAGCACTCGGAGGCAGAGGCAGAAGGATTGCTGTGAATTTGAGGTTTACCTGGGCTACATAATTAGCTCAGGGCCAGCTTGAACTAAAAAGTGAGACCTTGTCTCAAAAAGCAAAAAATAAAATGTTCAAGTACTTTTAGCTACATATCTGTTATGATTTGAGATCAAAAGCAAGTCTTCATAAAGATCCTTGGTTTCCAAATAATACTACCTTGATTCCTGGTAGATAGCAAGTTGACATATTTGTGTAGCAAATATACATAAAAGTGCTAGAGAGTGAAAACTGAGGCCTGTAGTTACTTTATCTTTGGAGGAACAGATTTATCTACAGAAATGCACTTTACAATATTTTTTCGCAGTGTAACAAGTTTTTAGGTAAGGAAAAATTCAGTGTTTTTACTTATGAAGAGACTTTTTTTGGGGGGGGGAGGGACAGTCTTGCTTTGTATTTCAGGCTGGCTCTGAGCTCACTATGTAGCCCAGGTGGGCCTTGAACTCATAGCATTCATCCTGCCTCTGCCTCCTATGTTCTGGGATTGCAGGTGTGAGCCACCACATCTGGCACTATGTTATTTGGTTACCAGGGACTGAACTAGGGACCTTTCATTTGAAAGGAAGGCACTGGAACCACTGAGCTAAATCCCTGGCCCATGAAGAGAATTACTACATTTGAAATTTTAAATATTCTTTGATTTTTACAGAGTTACTTAATGTTGTTAAGAGTCCATTTTCTGATCTGTAAAAGGTATGATGAAAATCAACTCAGATTTACTGCAAGGAACAGAGGTAACAAATTAATTGCTCTTAGCTCTTGACACATAGAATGTTATAGAAATTTCTTTAATATTTCATTCTGACCTAAAATTTTGATATAAATTCTGATCCTAGAATGATATAAACTCACTTAAATTGTATCTTTGTGAGACCATAGCATTAATTTAGTTGGATGGGAAGAACAGCTGCCTTTGTATACATTTCATAGGAACCTCATAATGTCTTGGATTCAACTTCAATGAATCATACTTAAAGACTTGATAAATTTTTGACCTGAGATAAAATATAGTTATTGCCACAGAAAAAGTGATCAATGCTAAAATTCTCTTGTAAACCTCTGTGAGTTTTGAGTTTGAAAGTTAGAATTTCAGATTTTGAATCTCTCAGGTGTACTGGCTTCTTAGACTGTGTTATGGCTTATGTGTACATGTTCCTCCCAAAGCTTCATTTGATTGTAGGTGGGGACTTTTCAGAGGTGACTGGATCACGAATAAGTGATACTGGGGTTAAGGATGAATGATTACTAAATTTATCCATTGACTGATTTGGCACTTTCTTTAACCCCAGTAGCCTAGGTAGAATATAAAAGGGGCAGAAAGAAGCTGCTTAGCTTGCTTGGATTTGCTGCCTTTGCCTGCTTGCTAGCTGTGGAGAGTTTCTCCTCTGTGATGCCCTTCTGCCCTGCCACTCTGCCTTGGTGCCAACTAGTCATGGACTGAAACCTCTACAAATTGTGAGCCAAATAGACATGTCCTCCTTTGACTTTGGGTATCAGGTGTATATGTCTCAGCAATGAAAAAAGTAAATAAGACAGATTCCAATCATATTATTCTTTCCTTTGTCAATTTTCTTAGGTAGTAGAGAGAGAAAAAAGTATGGCTGTTGCTTGAGGGAATAGCTCATGGGTAAAAATAAAGAAGTGAAAATAAAGATGTAAATGAGTTCTAGAATTGTATGTTTTGTATTGTGAAATAGAAAATACTCAAAGCAAAATAGGGTGAAAAGGGAAAATAATGAGATTATAACAAAAAAGAAAGGAAACAAAGTTTATGTATATAGGGGGTGGGTGGTAGGGTGGGTAGGGCTATGGGAAAAAATGAGAATTAAGTTGTGTCATATACTGGTACAAATTCCCATTGTTGAATGCAATCATGATGTGTATGGGTAATGTACCAATAAAGATTTCAATAAAAAGAAGTGAAATTTAGTAAGGTTTTGTTAATATGTACTTATAGTCCACATTCTTACCTTTACAAAGGAGTGCCTATGATGTGAGCAAAAACCTCATAACTAACCCTCTGCTAGTCAAAATGGGTGATGTAGAAGTCTAACATATGGAATCTTCCTTCAGAGAGATCAGATTCTCATAGTGCAGCCTCTAAGTCTAGCAGTGTGAGAAAGAGGGGAGTAAAACTAGGACTGCTAAAGAAAAATGCAACTCAATGAGAGATGAGTCCAGACCTTGAGTTGGAATAAAATCTGGACACACAATATAAGATCCAGTAAAAATAAATTTGATGAGTTTTAGTCTTAAATTTATGCCAGCTTTACTATCAGGGATGTTCTTTTTATGTTTGTAACCACAAATGTTTAATTCAAAGTACATTTCATTGAAGTTTAATTGCTTATGAGATATATTCTGAATTATAGATGTGCAACAGTGATTTTTCTGGAACATTCTTTGTAGACATTTTTGTACTATTTACACAATACAGAGTGGCATCAATGAGAATCTAGATACGTGCAGAAAAAAAAGAGAAAAATTACTAGAAAGTAAGTCTTAATAAAACTGAAGCTTATGGTCAGACTTCTGTCTTGAAAGGTATAAAAGAAGTCAATATAATCATATTTGTGCTATTTTTACAGCAATAAGTAGTATTGCTTTACATGTATAATAAAGCTAATCTTTTATTCTACAAATGAAGCTTAGAAAAATAATCCGTGTTTTCTGAATTACTAATTGCAATGCAAACTTTTCTTTTTATGAAATTTTTGAACATAAAAAGTAACACAGCAATATACAGGATTTGATTGGTACTCTCAACAGGTTCCCCCTTGCATTTTCCTGTCAGTATAATGAGAAAGTTAAAAAATATTCATGTTACAGGGAGGGGATTGAAAGTAACTTTGACAATGCTAATCGTAATTTTCACTGATATCATGGTAAATTTTATAATAGACATATTCCCTGATTTTCTTTTTTTTTTTTTTTAATTCCCTGATTTTCTGAGACCCACACAGGTATTACTATCAAGCCATTAATCAGAAGATACACAAACCAAAAGAATTTCAGTTTGTTCCACAGGATTAGCACAGACATGCCTTTCATTGCTGGCTTACAACTTGTAGGTCATGTTTAAATGCTGAACATACTAGCTACTTGTGCAAACTAATAAAAATTGGAGCTTACTAAGGGGTCTCCAGAGAGTTTGCCTCAGAAACCTAGGTAAATGCACCACTTTTTTTGTGGGGGGACAATGTTGGGGATTGAACCCCACATTTGCATTGATCTATGTCTCTAGCTCTTTTTTCATCAATTTCATTTTGAGATGGGATCTCTAAATTGCCAAGTTGGGTTCATATATTTAGTACTGCATGTGGCTCCCAGAGAACTGAGATTACAGCTGTGTACCACTATACCCACCCTACCCACTGCCCAGAATAGCTCTAACCTACTAGATATATGCTTCTTAGAACATGAAGCTGCCGTGTAGTTTTATTTTATTTTTTCTTTAATTTCATTTTTTGTAGTTAGTCAGTTACATTGTAAATTTGGTAATCTTGTTCTCCTACTTTATGGGAGCCATGCTTTGGCATTCTTGTGTGCCTGCAGTGGTGCTAGGGAAACAAACCTTGTCCCCTCTCTTGCAGTTTTGGAAACTAAACTCAGGATCTTTCCTTTGCTGGGCAGGCATGGCCCTGCTGAGCTAAATTCTTGCTTAACACAGTGCCTTTCTTTCTTGATTCCTAATTTCTTTCCTGATTTTACTTGTCAATAGTAAGGGTGATCATAAAATGTATCAAATACTGAACATGAAGAAGATACTATTTATAATTTCACTAAGATTAGAGGTGGAAAAGTGACCTCAAGGTTACAGTTTTAGAGCACAGGGAGGAATTAACTATTTTCTGGATGCGCTATCAGAGACAGTCATAAGATCTAAATCTGAAAGACTGACAGAAGCTAACTTTCAGGGAAGTGGCCAGTGCAGGGAAACTGCCATTTTTAGTAAATGTCAGGTGTAGTATCATGGCAGAGATGTCAGGAACATTCTTAGACATACACTTTTAAAGTCAATATTAGTTTATAGATTGTTGCTGAAATTTTTCTCTCTGCTGTAATCTATGTTTTGTTAGTATCATTATGGGTTGTAGTCAAAAGTAGTAATGTATTATCCTGGTTCACCATTAGAAAATAGTGCTACCGGGCCGGGGAGTTAGCTCAGTGGTTCTGGCACCTGTCTTGCAAGTGCAAGGACCTGGAGTTCGATCCCCCAGAAACCACATACCATACTGGGCGGGGAGATCACGCCCAGCAGCAACCAGTACCACATACCACAGTGCCGGGCATGGTGGCTCATGCCTGTAATCCCAGCACTCGGGAGGCAGAGGCAGGAGGATTGCTGTGATATGAGTTTGAGGCTGAGCTCAGGGCCAGCCTGAACCACAAAAGTGAGACCCTGTCTCAAAAAACCTAAAAAAAAAAAAAAAAAAAAGAAAATAAAAAAAAAAAAAGAAAATAGTGCTACCAAGTGCCATCCAATGGAAATACATGCTGGTGAAAATATCATGGGTGTCCTCATTCACTTTGTTTATAAGATCTGCCATTGTACAAATTTTGGCACTGGCCTTAAATAAAAAATTCTTGGAAGATAAATATTTAAAATCTACTCAAGATATCAAGGAGGCCATGATAGTACAACTCATAAAAGAAGATTTTCAGATCTGCTTGAGATAATGGCAAGAACGATGAGATAGGGCCTAGGATTTAGCCTAGTGGTTCCTGGGCCTGTCTGGGAAGCACAAGGGCCGGGGTTCGACCCCTGGTAATGACATACCACAGTGCTGGGTGTGGTGATTTACTCCTGTAATCCCAGCACAGGATTGCTGTGAGTTTGAGGCTCTCCTGGGCTACATAGTGAGTTCAGGGCCAGCCTGAACTACAAAGCAAGACTCTGTCTCAACAATTAAAAAAAAAAAGAATGATGAAATAAGTGTGTTTGAAGCCAGGGGAATATTCTGAGAATAGTTAAGGGTAACTGACATTTTATATTAAAAGATAAACATTCTCTGTGGTTGAGGGTCATACCTTATAATACATTGTTACCTCCTACAAATGCATTAAAGAATAAATATAACATGAGGAAAGTAAAATAATTGATGGGACAACTTTTGCAAGAAGTTTCTTAAGTTCAGAAGGAAGGTAACAAAAAAGTGAAAGACAATAACTGATGTTACAAGGTCCTGACACAGATAAGAGGAGTAGTTATACATGTTGGGCTGTCTTAGGAGATACAATGAGTGCTGCTTTAGATAAAATTAAGTATGTACTAAGAGGGAATAATGGATGAAATTGAGTTACTTCTCAACAACTTCACTATTTTCTGTGAGAAGGAGGGTAAACTTATTTTCTGAGAAAGGTGGGGGACATAAGAAAGTGAGAAAAGAGGGAGATTACTCTAGCTAGAGTTGAAGGTACTGAATAGCCAGAATGAGAACAGAAGATACTAACATAGAACATGGGGAAAGAGGCTAGAGCAAAAACCTTAGACCGTAGAAGGTTCATATTTAGTATGACTGCATATATACCCTGGTGTTTTTCATATGGCTATTCAGGCATTTGGACAGTAAGGAAAGATTGTGGTCTTGATCTTGGATTAAAACTTTGTCTAGTTGATGTAGCAGAAAAATACAGAACCAAGGGAGTGTGGTTCTTTTTTTTTTAATCTTTATTGGTACATTATGAATATACATCATCATCATATTCAACACTGAGAGTTTGTACCAGAATATGACATGACTCGATTCTCATTTTTTCCACTTGCCCCCCTGCCCTGCAGCCCCCAACCACTTATATATACATAACCTTTGTTTCCTTTTTTCTTTATTACCATCACATTCTTTTCCTCCTCATTATTTATTCCTACACCCTCTTTCCTTTTAAATATTTTCTACTTCACAATATTAACTATATATTCTAGAACTCATTTACATCTTCCTTTTTTCATACCAGAGAAAAGATACGATATTTACACATCTGTGACCTATTTATTTCACTTATTAGGATGTTCTCAAGGTACATCCTCTGCCATTAAAAATGATAAGATTGAGTCAGGGTGTGGTTCTTATGTGAGAATGGTTGGTAAAGTATTTAGTATTACATATAGGATACACACTTAGAATTTCAGTTTGTTAGATGAATCACCAAGTGTTCAGTCTCAAATTAATGATATTGGTAACAATTATTATAGATTAGTATGCTTAATGATTCTACCTAGATTTTAATTGAGCTTTGTCATATATACAGAACTCAGTCCAATCATACTATTATTCTTTGACTGGTTAGTTGATAGTAGGCTGGGTTTTGGTTGTATACTGATGAGTGAAACATACATTTTTATCATGATTGATAAGTTATCACTATTGCAAGTGAAATAGCCAGTAGTCAAGAAAAAAAAATCTGAATAACAAATGTTCATGCAATAAAAGAATAGAAAGTATGAGAATGTGTGATATGTAAGATTCCTTTGATAGTGTTAGTGATAAATGTCTCACTTATTTGAAAACTGAGATTAAAAGGAGACAGAAATGGAAAGATCTGGAGAAAAAGAATTTAGATAGAGAGGAAAAACAGATACAGGTATTAAAGTCTTTGTAATATAAAAAGCATGGCTGTGCTAGGAATTAAAGCATTGTAGCCTAAGAGAAAAATGAGGAAGAGAATGGAATTAAATGATGTCTAAAAATCTGTAAATTATAATAAATAAGGCTTTTAGGTCATAGTGACAAGTTTTGAACTAATGCCAACAGGAAATGAGGAACGGTAAAGGATTTTTTTAAAAATTAAAATCTTTAATAAAGCAATGTTGTGGCTTGTGGAAAGCTTTAGAAGAGATCAAGAGATGGATGACATTTCTCCTGCCATTAAGGACTACTAAATCTAACTAACAGAATTTCAACAAGCTTAATACAGGCCACGAGAGAAGTCATGAAGTATGGGGACAAGCATGGGCTCCCGTTACAGTCCATCGTCACTCCCTACCCTGTACAAGTATTTTTGCTTCAGTGCAACCTAACTTGTCTGAGCCTCACCTTTCTTATTTGTTATACGAAAAAATTATAGAGCTGCTATGATGAACAACAAAATAATACATTAAAAACACACGACTTACATTCGAGAGATGCAGATGAAAACAACACTGAGATTTCATCTCACTCCACACAGATTGGCTGCCATTTCAGATTCAGCCAACAGCAAATGTTGGCGAGGCTGCGGAGAAGAAGGAACCCTTCTCCACTGTTGGTGGGAATGTAGACTCATACAACCCCTGTGGAGAACAGTTTGGAGATTCCTCAAAAAGCTAGGATTGGAGGCCCCATTAGACCCAGCCATCGCTCTGCTAGGTATATACACACAAAAATTAAGATTCATATCACAGTGACATATGTGCACCTATGTTTATAGCAGCTCAGTTTGTGATTGCTAAATCTTGGAAACAACCCAAATGTCCATCAATTGGAGAATGGATAAAAAAGCTGTGGTTCTTCTACAGAATGGAGTATTACTCTGCCATAAAAAATGATAACTTTGAAGCATTTATACTTAAATGGACGTACCTTGAGGACATCCTTATAAGTGAAATAAATAGGTCACAGATGTGTA
>PVIR01031076.1:0-19753 GCA_004026965.1 Petromus typicus | reverse complement strand
ACACAGACAAACTAGCCAGATGCAGTAGCGCTCTCCTGTAATCTCAGCTTCTAGGGAAACTAAGGGAGGAGGATTGCAAGTTCCAGCCCAGTCTGAGCAATTTAGTGAGGTAGACAGACATACAGCTGGGGATATAGCTCAGGACAAGTCCCTGGGTTCATTCTCCAGCACTGCAAAATGGACAACAAAACAAATAAAATTTTTTGCAAATACAAGGTGGGAAGAATCTTAAGAATTAAGAATGAGGATTGGGGATTTAGCTTAGTGATTCTGGTGCCTGCCTAGCAAGCGCAAGGTCTCTAGTTCAATCCCGAGTAACCACCTACATCAGTGCTGGGTGTGGTGACTCACGCCCACCAGCAATCAGAACCACATACCACACTGCCAGGTGTGGTGGCTCATGCCTGTAATCTCAGCACTTGGAAGG
The DNA here is from genome assembly GCA_004026965.1 of Petromus typicus. Classification (NCBI taxonomy): domain Eukaryota; kingdom Metazoa; phylum Chordata; class Mammalia; order Rodentia; family Petromuridae; genus Petromus; species Petromus typicus. The sequence continues at coordinate 19,326 of PVIR01031076.1, read as the reverse complement.
CAGGGGCAAGAGGATTGCTGAGTTTGAGGCTTGCCTGGGGGCTACAGGGCCAGCCTGAACTATCAAGTGAGACCCTGTGTGAAAAAAAAAACAAACAATGAAAGAGTAAATCCAAATAATGTTACAAAAGACATTAAAATACATATAAAAATATAATGCAAGCAAAGAGGCCTATCTTGCCACAGGATATGACCATCCACCAGCTCCAAGCCAGCCCTATACTTTGCTTCTCTGTGGCACAGGGCAGCAGAAGTACAGAGTAACTAACAGACCTGATCTGGAATAGGACAATGCCCTGGGAGGAAGTGAGCCTAGAAAACCAGCTGTCCCACGGAGAAGGTACAGATCTGGCTGGGAACTTCAGAGACTAGTTACCCTCCCAAGGTGACTGGGTAAGAAGCAACCACCAGCGTGGGAACGGACCAGACACAGACACCCCTGAGAAATAGAAGCACAGGCTGGGGAAGACACAGGCCTTGCCTTCCTGACCCTGTTTGTTTGGTTTTTTTGGGACAGGGTCTCATTTGTAGTTCAGGCTGGTCTTGAGCTCACTATGTAGCCCAGGTAAGCCTCGAACTCACAGCAGTCTTCCTGCTTCTGCCTCCCCAGTGCTGGGATTACAAGTGTGAGCCACCACACCCAGCATCGTGGTGTGTGATTCTGATTTCTGGTAGGGTGAGTGTCCGTGCCCAGCATTGTGGTATGTGGTTACTGGGGATCGAACTAGGGACCTTGCACTTACAAGGCAGGCACTGGAACCACTGAGCTAAATCCCCGGCCCCAGATCTCTTTTCTGTAGATAAGGGTGATATGTTACTGGTCCTTAGAGTTTGTCAAAATTTAGTTTGTCTTTCATGCTATAATTGACACTGATTTTATTACTATAGCCAATGTGACATAGTTGTTACTAGTAATAGTTTTCTTGGGATGCCAACCTCTGGATTTCTTTGGAGTTATTAACAATATGGTGGCCCATTCCTGGAGAACTGGGTACTGGGTCAACATGCTGCAATCTCCCATCCCATATGCATGAAGGTGGCTAGATCCTGGGACAGAGGCAAAGGCCAGTAATAGGGCAGGCCCAGAGGGTGCCTCTGGGAAGGAGACATTAACTAAAGCGGTCTCCACACTTACAACAAAGCTTTCAGCTAAAATCAGTACATAAGCCTTAACACAAAACAAACAAACACAAATAGAGACAGAAGACACCGCAATAAAAAGCCTCCAAAACTCCCAGTTCCCCCAAGACTGATCCGTAGGAAATCAAAGGGGAGGAAACTACATGGTTACATTATTTAAAATTATATCAGAGAAGAAAACAAAATAGATCAAAAAGGCATTTGGCAAACTCAAATAAAGGTAAAAAGATAGGGCCGGGGATATAGCTCAGTGGTTCCGGCGCCTGTCTTGCAAGCTCAAGGACCCGGATTCAATCCCTGGTAACCACATACAATACTGGGCGTGGAAACTCACCCCAGCAGCAACCAGTACCACATATCACAGTGCTGGGTATGGTGGCTCACGCCTGTAATCCCAGCACTCGGGAGGCAGAGGCAGGAGGATTGCCGTGATGTGAGTTGGAGGCTGAGCTCAGGGCCAGCCTGAACCACAAAGTGAGACCCTGTCTCAAAAAAACCTTTAAAAAAAAAAGAAGAAAACTAAAAATAGAAATCCCATTTGACCCAGCCATTTACCTTCTAGGTATTTTCCCAAAAGAGTTAAAGGTATCATATTACAGTGGTATCTGCATGCTCATTTATAGCAGCACAGTTCATAATAGCTAAATCTTGGAAACAGCTTACATGGCCGTCAACAGATGAATGGATAAATAAGATGTAGTATTTATACATAATGCAGTGCTATTATTCTGTCCTGACAAAAGATAAACTTGACTTATCTGCAGGAAAATGGATACACCTTGAGACTATAATGCTCAGTGAAAGAGATCAGACACACATGTTTAAATTTCACATGGTTTCTCTTATGTGAGAAACCGAAATTACAGATAAAGAACAAAATAAAAGATAGGTAATAGGAAGCAGGGAAATAGATTTTTCTGTAATGGGAAAGTAATCAATAGGTGGAGAGAGCGGTGAGGAAAAAGATGAAAAAAGAATTAAAATTATTATGTGTATGTACCGACTCCACACAAAGGATGTAACATACTGCAAACATATACTAATAAAAAGATAAAGCTGACTGGGGATTTAGCTCAGTGGTTCCAGCACCTAACTTGTAAGTGCAAGGTCCCAAGTTTGATCCCCGGTACTGGAAAGTAAATCAATAAATAAATATTAAATGAGTATTATGCAAAACTTTATAACATTAATTTGAAAATCTAAATCAGCTCTGTCCAATAAATACATAATGTGAGTCATAAATATTAGTTACCTATGTAATTAAAAATTATCTAGTGGGAGTGGGAGTATTCTTCAGTGGTAGAATGTTTACCTAGCCTGTTCAGACCCTGGGTTTGATCCTAAACCTGATTAAAAAAAAAAAAATCTAATAGCCACATTTTAAGAAAGTAAAAAGAATTAAAGGAAAATAGTTTTAACATTTTATTTAACCCACTATAACAAAATATTATTGCAATTTCAGATTATAATCAATGTCTTTAAAAAAATTGAAATCCAATGAATTTTACACTTGCGCCATATCTGTGTGGTGGTTAGACCTGTTAGAGGCAGATACTTAGCAGCCACAGAGGTTTAGAGGCTGCACATGGATGACACTTCTGGATACACATAATAATTCTTTTAAGGAACCTGACTTATAGAGGAGATAAAAACCCTTGTCAGTTATCAACTGCAACCTGAAAACCAGAGTTAACTGATGAACTGCTAAGAAAAGGTACTTGGCTCATACTGAGGCAGGAGGTAAACAACTGAAAGTGATGAAGCAAGAGTTGAGAAACCTGACAGAACAAGGATCAGTACGATGGGAAGCCAACAAGTAAGGATCATCCTGCCCCGCCAGGCCCCTGGGCACATGAAACCAACAGGACATGACTGAGCCTAGATCCGATCTTGTTTGTTTTGTGATTTTGGCTCCCGGGCCCTGACCCTGGTTTACGCACCATGATACTTTCTAAAAACCTTGTATGGTTAATAACTCCCTCTCCCTACAGGCAAACTGAGTCAGATACACCACTGGACCATGATTCCTGTTAACCCCCAGCTACACATCCTGCCGTAATCCCAGGACTTTGGGAGACCCAGTACCTGCCCCGTCAACCCTGAGCTCTTCTACCGTGGAGTGTATTTTCTTTGTGGTACCGGGGTTCAAACTCACGACCTTGTGCTTGCAAGGCAGGTGGTGGTACCACTGACTAAATCCCTGGCCATGGAGTGTATTTTCACTTCTTGTACTTTTAATAATTTACTCTTGTTGCTCCTTCTAAGTGGCCTGCTCAAATCTCTGTTGGGGACTCCGGGAAGCTACAGTCAATACAGTCAACACCCCTGAGACCTTCCATCAAATAACAACATGGTTTTATGGAGATTTTTCCAAGTTATCAAGAAACAAACAAAGCTTTGTTAGATAACTCAAAGCAGTTCTGATTTTAGGGATACAGCAGCCTAGGCTATGGGATAAACTTCCTCACTAAAAACTAATGACTCTAGAGACAAAATCATTGGCAGCTCCAAAGAAAGTGAAGCAGGAACCAGAGAGAAACTGGTTCTCATCAAGGTGGTAGTGAGTAAGACAGACACGGCCTATGTGATGTGTGAGCATAAGGGAACATTCGCTACTGAGGGAGCTGGGACTTGTGAAAGCCTGATATATGCTCCTCGGCTCCTGCTCCAGGAAACCGGGGAGAAATCTGCTAGAGCAGTGAGCAGGATGACAAGAGTTAGAATGATCCCTGAGCAGCTCTTAGTAAGCTGTGGGGCCCCTCATGTCCGTCACCCCATCACTTCATCCAGGTGGCCAGAACTTCAAGGCCTGGATGTAAACTCACATCGACCTGAGCCGATAGCATCCCCCAGGAACTCAGCAGAGCAGACACATTTCCTTTCTGAAGATTCACACCTTCACAGGCTCCAAGAAGTTCCTGAAATAACTTTCCAAGAACGAGAAACACATGAGGAACTAACTAAACCAAGAGCCAGAAGCAACAGAAGCAACGGACAACAGAGACAGGACTGTAAACTTTGGATACTGGAAGTACTAGGCCTGGAATAGTCATGTTCCTACTTTGAAAGCAGTGAAAGGATATTATACTTCACTGTTTATTCTGGGTGCTGGGGATTGAGCCTAGGGCTTCACATGCCAGGCGTTCTACTTATCGCTGAGCTACATCTCAGCTCTATTTCATTTCTAACAGATTCATAGCCCCGCAATCCTTTTAAAGCGTGTCTCAGACCAAGAATCTAACTATAGGTAGATAGTGTCAGAGCTGAACTGAATTGTGAAACACCCAGTTTGTGTCTGCAAAGAACTGGAGAACTATTCCTATGGGTAGAACTTCCACATTGGTGGTGGCCAGAGGTGAAATGGTGAATACTAGGAGGATGCGGAAGAATTGCACACTCAGGGCCGGGGATTTAGCTCAGTGGTTCCGGCGCCTGTCTTGCAAGCGCAAAGACCCGGGTTCGATCCCCTGTAACCACATACAATACTGGGTGTGGAGACTCACCCCAGGAGCAATCAGTACCACATACCACACTGCTGGGCGTGGTGGCTCACACCTGTAATCCCAGCACTAAGGAGGCAGAGGCAGGAGGATTGCTGTGAGTTCCAGACTTGCTGGGCTACATAGTGAGCTCAGAGCCAGCTTGAACTACAAAGTGAGACCCTGTCTCAAAAAACCTAAAGAAAAAAAAAAAAGGAAAAACATGGAATAGTTTTTACACGATATGAAACTCTTCACAAAGAAATGAAGACCCATAGAAATAGGTAAAAGTGGACTGGGGGGTTAAGCTCAGTGGTTTCAGCATCTACCTTGTAAGCACAGGGTCCCAAGTTCGATACCCAGTAACCACACACCACAGTGTCAGGAGCGGTGGCTCACGCCTGTAATCCCACCACTCAGGATGCAGAGGCAGAAGGATTGCTGTGAGTTCCAGGCTTGCTGGGCTACATAGTGAGCTCAGGGCCAGCCTGAACTACAAAGTGAGACCCTGTCTCCAAAAGAAGAAAAAAGCTAAGATAGGCCAGGGATGTAGCTTAATGGTAGAGCATGTGCTGAATACCACAAAGGATTCAGTCCCCAGCACGAGGAAAAAATATATGTGAGGAAAAAATAGATTCAGTTACGTCAAGATTACTCATCTTCGTTCAACAGAACACCGCTGGTAAAGTTAACAGATGGATGGTAGCTTGGAAGAAGGCATTTGGAATATCTAAACTCAACAAGATACCATTTTTTAAATTCCTGGAATAAAATAAGCCAGGAAGCTGTCTGTGAGCCCATGTGTTAGTCCCAGCAATAAGAAGCTAAAGCAGAAGGATCACAATTTTGAGGCCATTTCAGAAAACAAACATACAGTGAATCTAGAAAAATTGGGCTGGGCGTGGCAGCACACTTTATAATCCGAGTACTTGGGAGGCTGAGGCAGGAGAATTGCCACAAGTTTAAGGCCAGCCTGTGCTGCATAGTGAATTCAGTGCCAGCCTGAGCTACATAGTGAGTGAGACCCTATCTCAACAAAACAAAACAAAAACAAAACAACAACAACAAAAATAAGAATGGGCAAAGAAGTTGAAATTTAAATGTCTTAACATTCTGAAGACATGAGCAAATGTATTAGTGATTGGAGATATGTAAATTAAAATAATCAATCTTACTAGGAGTAGATCATTTCTAGCCTACCTTGTACCACAAAACAGGAGAAAAGCCCATAAAGAACAAAAATGTCTGGTTTTTTCCTTTTCTCATCACTAGGTTCACAGCAAGGTCCTGTAGGGCAAGTAGACACTTATTTACTCTGAGTTATTGGTTGTTTCAGACAAGAGGCTTTGTTTCTGTTGAACCTCTTTTCGTATAATGCTTTTGTTTTGTTGTGGAACTGGGGATGAGCCCAGGCCCTTCACACTGAGCTAAGCCTCCCAGCGCTCTGTATTTTGACACAAGGTCTTATTAAATTGCTTAGGCTGATGTGCCTCAGAGTTGGTGTCCTGTTTCAGCCTCCCACATCTTGCAATAATGAATTTAGTTTTATTTATTTTTATGTTACGGAGGATGAATCCAGGCCTTAGATACATTAGGCAAACACTCCACCCCTGGGCCATACACCCAGCCATAGTTTACAACATTTTTGGTTTTGGTTTTTGTTTTAGAAAATCCAGCCATTTACAAGAATGCAGGTTGCAACTCTGTGGGGGGGTAGATTTACTGGGTTGTGAAATCGTCAGTTGCAGAACTTTCCATCTCTCCAGTACGATTCCCCATTGTGCATTTAGCCCCCATTTCACACCAGCTGCGCCATACCTTGCATCTCCTTGATGTCTCTCTATCTCTCCGTGTGTGTGTGTGTGTGTGTGTGTGTGTGTGTATGTATGTATGTGTGTGTGTGTATTTGACTTTCCTAAGCATGTCATTATAAATAAAATCATGGCCATGTGGTCTTTTGGGTCTGGCTTCTTTCTCTCGGCACGGGCGTCAGTGGACCTTTCTGTCAGGATTACTCATTCCATTTTTCTGTCAGGGCTGGTCAGAGCTCACCTCCTCCAAGCGCTTCGCGCGGTCTGAAATGAGACAGACCTACCTTTCCGCTTGCTCACCGGCTGACTCAAGGAGAGCAGTCTGGCCTCGCATTTCCTTCTTTCAGTGATAACGACCCTTACAAATCGTTCTGTGACGAGAGCATTTGAAACCGACGGTAACGTTCAGCCAAGACACCCTCAGCACGCACCACGCACTTGCATCACGCGACCCTGGCTGGGTTCCCAAAGTAAAACCACGCGTAGTACTCTTACGCTGCGGCGCGGGTATTTTCGAGCTAAGTATTGAAAACAGGCAAACACTTCGTTTCCCATGTTCCTCAGGTGCGGGACTGGAGTGTGACCTTCACTTTCCTTAACTGGCCACGCAGGCTGCACGTCCCGAAGCACTTTCCTTGGGAAGCTCCCTAGTGGATTCTGGTAAAAGCATTTTATAATCTGTCCATACAAGCAGGTAACGGTAACAGTGAAGTGAGTCAGACCTGTTGGAGGACGAAGGTTGTCTAAGACGTCTTTAGTTTTATCTCTAACGCGCTCATCTTTTATGGAAATTGGGAAATGGGCTGGCGGGCAGCCGGGGAAGCGGGAAGCGCGGGCCACCCGGGCCCCCTGGGGACCGCCCGCCCGCGGCTGCTAGGCGCTGCGTTTTGCCCACTAGGCGGCAGCAGTGCGCCGAGGAGCCTGCCGCAGAATGGCACCAACGGAGCGCACCCCGGAGCGAGAGCGCCCGCCCGCTCGTCCGCGTCCCCATGTGCGCAGTGGGCCGAGGTCCCTGGCTGGCAGGGTGGCTGGGCATGGGCTCCAGGCGCGATTGCGGTTCCGCCTTCCCCGCGCTCCAGCGATGAGGGCGCTCGCGCAGTGCCGACTCTGTCCCCCAGGCGCCAGTCAGTTTGGAGAGCCACGCGGCGCGGCTGATCCCCGCACCCCTAGACCCGGACTGGTCCCCCAAGCTCTCCTTCCAAAGCCCAGCTGGTGGCACGCGGGAAGGGGCGCAGGGACTACAGTTTCCAGAGTGCCCCGCGGCGACGGGCGGAGCCGGAGTGTCCTCAGCCAATGAAGGGGTCTCGGCACGGCCCGGAGCCGCAGGTGGAGCCCCGGTGGGCGGGCGCGGGGGCGCGGCGCGCTCGGAGACGGCCCCGCGGGGGTGGCCCGGGGACCGCAGCGCCCGGGGCGGGGACGCGGCCGCTCGCTCGGTTCCGGGTGCTCCGGCCGCGGCACTGCTCTGAGCGCACTTGAGGCGGGTAGGGCTGCTGCGAAGAGCGGGTCCCGGCCGAGACTCAGCGACGCGGCGTCCTCCGATCCCTCCTCCGCGCCGGCCGGACCGCGGCTCGGCCTCGCGCGGCCAGCCATGGCTTTCGCCAATTTCCGCCGCATCCTGCGCCTGTCCACTTTCGAGAAGAGAAAGTCCCGCGAATATGAGCACGTCCGCCGGGACCTGGACCCCAACGAAGTGTGGGAGATCGTGGGCGAGCTGGGCGACGGCGCCTTCGGCAAGGTTTACAAGGTGAGGGTGCCGAGTGAGCCTGGCCGCGGGTCGAGAGGGCGCACGGCGTCCTCGGCTCTCGCCCCGGTGACCCTAGCGCTCTGCGGGCTCGAATCCTCCCGGGTTGAGCGCCCTCTCTGGGCTCTGCAGAGCACTTCGTCTGCATCCGGCGCTGTGCGCGGCGCCTCGGGGAGAGGGTTGGGGACGCTTATGGGACTCCTGTGTCCGAGGTGACCGGCCCCCCGTGTCAATGCCCATGACCCGGTGATACGAAGCGTACTTTTAAGGTGAAGGACCCGGAGACTGGGAATTCTGAGGCGCCAGGGAGGGTCGGCAGCGGCCGATGCACTTGAAGATGAGGCAGAGACGGGGAACTGGGGACCGGGACCGCAGTGTGGCCCCTAGAAAGGTGACGCTTGGAAAGGCGAACTGGGGCTAGGCCCGGGGCCAGAGTCGTGTGGATGCCGCGCTGCGGAGACTGATCTGATTCCGTGCCCTTGAGTCACAGTTGGGGCGGAGCCCAGTCTGCAGTCACCTCTGCCCTGGAGGAAGACCTGGCCGGGTGCTTCGTGGAGGGCTGGGTGGGGCCGTGCTGACTGCATCGAGAGACGTCTGCTGCAGGACCTTGTCTGGTTTCTGCTCTTGTGAGCCAGTCCTGAGAGCCGGAGTGGTTTTGGGCACCTAAACACCTAGCGTTTGACTCCACCCTTTCCCTAATTTCCTTTCCTCTAGGAAACTTTTGAATTGGAGTCTTCCTGTGTTGTGGGAGTAGCTTTCTAACTCCTGGGCTCCAGTCATCCCTGCCTTAGCCTCCTGAGTGGTGGCTGGGATTGCCGTAGCGAGCCACCACCACCTAGCACCTCCTGGTAAACCCTCACTGGGGGCTCCCACGTGTTCTGTGCTGGGCACCCCCTGGAGGGTGCCTCCTTCCTAAGCCAGCTGTCACTTTCCTTGGGGCCTGTGACAGTTGGAAGCCACTCGACCCAGAATTGCCTTTCAGGAGGCTGTGGGAAAAAAAGCTTCTCCACCTTTCCCTCCTTCACCCTGCGTCCGTCCCCAACAGGACCCCACGTTCTGTGTGCCTACATTGATCTAGAGCCTCCTCACCAAAGCGTGGTTCCGAGATTACACCCATCGGCTTCACCTGTGAGCTTGTTAGACCCGCCCACCCCAGACCTGACAAATTAGCAGTGTTTGCGCTTTAATAGGCTCCCAGGCGATTCCTACGAAAACCCCAGTCCGCAAAGCTGCTCCCAAGTTTTGGAGTGGTTTCGGCATTGAGGCCTGTGAAGTTGCTCCAAAGTTTTGGAGCCGTGTCTGGGGCCCTTGGTCGCTCACAGCCCAGTGGTCTCCATTCAGTGCTTTTGGGGTTTTGTGATGGGTTTTCTCCGCTGAGGGCTTTCAGTCGCCTCCCATATGCTCCACCTGCACCGTGTGCCCTGGCTTCGGAGAACTCATTTTTGTTTAAACCCAAATGTGGAACTTGACTTTTATGCTGGTAAGATTTCCCCTTGGCATTTCACCGTATCAACCCACTATGATCCAGCAAAACCCCCTCACTCTGGCTTTCCCTACAAAAGAGGTCCCCCGATCCACAAGTTATTTTGTCTCCGTCTGGTTCTGCAGAGCATGTGGAGCCTGCCGCAGAGGGACTGCAACTCCCGAAGCTGTGAGGTGGCCCCACCTCTGCCCCTCCCCGCCCTGTAACCCAGGATTTTCTTCTGATTAAGATACGGGGAAATCGAGGCCCCCAGCTGGCTGGTGCACCTGGGCATTGTAAATACAGCACCGAATCCCTTAACAGTCCCTTTACCACACAGAGGGAAGTGCTCCTTTGAGACAGGCACAGTAGTGGAGCACGTGTGTGATCCCATACTGGGGGAAGCCGAGACAGGAGAATTGTGAGTTCAAGCCCCACCTGTTTCAGTGAGGCCTTGTCACAAAACAAGACCATCTGGGAGTGGAGCTTAGAGTATTTTGGGATCCGTTCTCAGCACCACACACACACATGCACACATAAAGCCCAACACATGTAACGGTGTTACTGGCTTATGTTTATACTATGTTTCCTTTTATTGTTATTTTAGCGTGTGCCTCTACTTATAAAAAAAATCGATTGTGAAACAGTCTGTTTTGTCACCCTGCAGCAGTCTCATCCGGACTGTGTATCCTGGTAGAATCATGTTTTCTCGTGCCTGATTTATGTGGATGTTCCTTTGTTCCTTGTGACCCCAGGAGTGATGGGCTATGCTGATCTATATGGAGTTTACAAAACACGATGAATGGCCTGGGTGATAGCCTAGGTGTGTAGATGACGCTATCTAGGTTTATGTCAGTACACCATGATGTTTGCACAGTGACAAAAATCACCTACCGATACATTTCTCAGAATGTGTCCCATTGTTAAGGGACACATGGCTGAGTTACGTACTTAGTCACAGCAAGTGACTCTCTGATCTAACCAAGCTTATGTTCTGTGTGTGTATCGGAAGGGCTGGGACGGGAGGAGTCTAGAACCCAAGGCTTTGGATTCAGTGTAATACTTCTTCCATAGTTGGCAGCCTGGGAAGACTTATCCCGGATCGCCAATGCTTATCCCGGATCCTAGGCTTCCTTCCCTCAGACACGCTGCTTCCGAAGCCCTAGCCAGTGAAAGTGGAGTAGGTAACTTAGAGCTCCTGACTCACCAACTGTGACTCCTTCCCATATTGTTGTTTGCTCTGGTTGCCAAGGCAACACAAGTCAGAAATGCCATCTTGGTTCTAGGGATGGAATCAAAGAATCCATTTGGATGTGGTAGCATCGAACGCAGCTGGCTGTGACCTGGAGGGCCTGCAGCACTGGCCGCTCTCTGTTGCAGAAACAGCAGGTGATCCATCCGATGACAGAGGTGCTGAAGGCTTCTGGGGCCCTTGGACACCTGTGCATCCTTAAAGAGTCCAAGTTCACTGCCACTGTTGGGAGGGGACTGATCCCAGATTTGCTGACGAGAATCTTAAGAGTCTCCAAGATCTAGAGCCTTTTTTTTCCCCTCTCTCTCTTTATTCCTGATCCATCTGCCTCAGGAGAAAGAGGGGAGAAATGGTTTAGTACAAAGCCAGGGTTATTATACCCAGTCTGTATGTGATGGCAAACTCATACAAAGGAAAATAATTTCTAGTCCATTACTAGAATACAGAGTGAAATGCCTGAGTTACATGGTTTGAAAACCATGTATCATGTATTATGATTTGTTATCATAAAACATCATCTTCATGCTGGGGCGGGCAGGAGGAAGTGTTTAATATGCAGTAGAAACTGCTGCCCTCAGCACTGTCCCCGGGATGGGAAGCATGGCCGGTAGGCTGCAGCAGTCCTGAGGGGCGGGTTAGGAGGCTGCAGCGATCCTTCTGCTTTCTGAAAAATGTCTGTCTCTGATCTGTTTTCTTTGAACTTTTAAAAGGTTATTTTGCAAAATGAGGATGACACAAGAAGATAGATACAGATAAAAAGAAAAAAATCCCCCCAAGTTCTATTAATTCCTGGTGACTTTTTCCACCCCTAAGGCCTCTTCCATGCTGCCTCTGCGCCTCACCCTCCAGCCCACACATTTTATTGTGTTCTATTTTATTTTGGAGGCTGCGTCTTTAACTCCCAAGGCCGAGTGATCGTCCTGCTTGGGCTTTTTGAGTAGGTGGGAATACAGAGGAGTATCACAATACCTGCTTCTTTTTTTTTTTTTTTTAAACAATGAGATAAAACTGATTAAATGCTTTTCTTGAACCAAGCATTGTTCTTGTTTGTTTGTTTTTGAGACAAAGTCTTGCTTTGTAGTTCAGGCTGGCCCTGAGCTCACTCTGTAGCCCAGGTGAGCCTCAGACTCACGGTGATCCTCCTGCCTCTGCCTCCGAGTGCTGGGATCACGGGCGTGGGCGCTGTGGTATGTGGTACCAGGAACTGAACACAGGCCCTTGGGCCTGCTTATTATTTTTCACAAAGTCTCACTGCGAACCCCAGGCTGGCCTTGTACTCCTGCCAGTCTTTCTGCCTCAGCCTCCCAAGTGCTAGGATGACAGGTGTGCACCCCCATGCCGTCTGGTCTAGACGTTTTATATAATCTATGAGACGGCATGTTCCTTCTTCAAAAGCCCAGAACTATGCAGAGAAAACCAGAAGGCTTCGGGGGAGGTGGGGTTCAGGGCGCACCATTCCGAGTGTTCATGGTGCCGAGCTTCCCTAGGCTCCCCTTCCAGAGGGGAGTTACTAGGTCAGAGGGTATGTGGGTCTGAGCATGATTTTCTTTTTAAATAAAATGAGTTAATTAATAACGGCTCCCTGTTGCTTTCACTGAGGGCCAATCCTCATGGACCTCCAGGGAGCCAGGGCCTTGTCTGCCAGCTGCTGCTCAGACCTGGGCATTCTGAGACGTGTGTCGGCGGCAGTGGCAGTGGCACTTTGGGAGCCCTGCGACATCTTGCCTTTCTTGCCTGGTTTATACAACGGAGGCTGAGTTGTGAGCCCCCTGCAGGACATCCTGCCACCCAGGCCTGGCCCCTCCCCTGTCACCTCCTCCCTGGCCTCACCGATGGAAAGCCCGGGTTTCCACTTCCTCTGGGGCAGCACCCCTCGTCTCCCCTCCCCCCCCTTGCCCCTCGTCCTCCTCCGGAAAGAGATCTGCCCGAGTCGGTAACCTTATTTCCTCTCAGCCTCGTATTTTTAAACTCAAGTTCATGCTATTGTGAGTGGGTTCCTGACTGGCTCCTAAACCAAGGTGGCTCCAGTTTCCTGGGGAGGAACTCGGGCTTGGCACAACCGCTCATTTGCGGGCCAGGCCTCAATCCAGGTCAGTGGACTGGACAGTTGTCCCCCAGTGTCCATGGCGGTTGGTTCTAGGACCCCCCTAGACACCTGACTTTGTGGATGGTCAGGTCATTTATATAGAGTGACATTATGTTTGCATATAACCTATGAATATTTCCCGTGTATTTAAATATCCAATACAATATATACATGAAATGGAAATAGTTGTTATGCTATATTGCTTAGGAAATAATGACAAAGAAAAAGTCTGTCCATATTAAAAATGGATGCAGTTGAAAAAACCAAGACAGAAGGCCCCCTGCATTTGTCCAAATTCTTGTGTCAAGTGTCAGGGTACCCGACAAAAACTTGGCTTTGGAGTTGGACCAGGGGTCAAAGCTGTGCTGTTCCATTTAGCAATTATGTGACATAATGTGTGCAGCTTGTCCCTGAGCCTCAGTGTCCCCCTGGGTACAGTGGAACAGATGCTAAAGCCACCTGCCTGAGCTCCAGGAGGCTTCCGTGGGCAGATTGCACAAAGCCACTAGCAGGTGGCTCTTGCACTACTCGGAAAAACTTGGGACATTTTGAAATTAGAAGATTTCACATAAGCCCGAGATTTGGCTCAGCAGCACCACGCCTGCCTGGTAAGCGCAAGGTCCTGCGTTCCATCCCTGGTACCACAAAAAAAGATTTTATATAAAAGCCCAGACAAGGATCTTCTTTGGACATCTGCAGGGACACCCCGCTGGACCTGAGGTGCAGGTAGGGCCAGCACTGTCCCGTGGGTGGATTTTCTAGTAGCCTCGTTCATGTAAGAGTGAAAACAGGAGAAAGGGAATTGTGACTGTAGACGGTCACTTCAGTATCCAGTAGCTACAGCATCAAAGAGATGCTCAATTAAGTCTCTGAAATCCGAGTGCTTTACCCTTGGGGCCTGTGTGGATTGGGGCATTCGCAGTGGCACGTGGCTGGGGCTCGTGCAGACCTGCTGCTTGTATCTGCTGCCACCTCTTTCCTCCACCAGCCTCCCCCGCCCACTTCTGTCACGTCCCCAGGCCGAGTGGCCATGAGTTTGGAGTGCAGGCAGCGCAGGGCTAGACCTCAAAGGACATCTGTGGGCTTTTGGAGGCTGTGTGGGCTACGTATAGAAGCTGGGACCCTAAAAACGGCAGACAGACGTTTCTCTTGGTCCTGGAGGCTGGGGATTTGGCCCACTTCCTCAAGGAGATCTCGTCTCACTCTGCCCTGTCAGGATGAGAGGGTTTTACTTATTTACTTAGTTTTGAGGTCTTGGGGATTGAACCCAGGTGTTCCAGCATACTGAGCTTGAGATCTACGGCTGAGGTTCACCCCCAGCCAGGCCTGCTTCATCATAGGGCCACTAAGCCCATTCCTAGTCACCTTCCAAAGGCCTCACCTGTTGTGCCTCCACCTGGGAGGTTAGGATTTGAACATACCAGTCTTTCATGGGGACACACACAGACCTTCCCACCTCAGCAGGAGCCAAGTCAACAGGGCCTTGAAGGCCAAGCTAAGGAATTTTGTGGTTTTAGTTCTGAGGAGTGACCTGCCTTTAGTAAGCCCCGCAGGCCTGACTCTCACCCAGTACTTTTAGAGAGCGTGGGTAATGGGGGATGACTCCAGGGCCGGCATCCGGAGCGCCTGGCTCCCACAGGTGAGGTGGATCTAGAAGAGTAGGGTGGGTCTGTGCAGCTGCAGCTTGGGGCGGAAGCAGAAGCTGGGGGGCTGGGAGGGAGGGGAGAGCTGTGGTTGGGGCTGGGTCAGAACCCAGGAAAGGGAAGTGCCTGATGCAAGGCCACCAGCGCCAGTGAGGAGGAGGAGGAGATATGTGTGGGGGAGGGGTGCGCTTTGGCCAAGGTCCGAGTTGGTGGGCGCCTGAGTGAACTCGTGTTTCGGGTTCTTGTCCTGCCAGAAGGAGCAGTCATGGTGTCATTGTGCGCGGTGACAGGAGGTGGTCACGGGTCCAGCTCTTACTTGCCCACTGTCCATCTTCTCTCATCCCCATGAGAGGAAAGGGTGAAGTCTTCACTGCACACTGAGGCTGCACAGAATCACACAGCGCTCGGAGCCCGGGCTGGCGCAGCTCTGGCCAGGAGCCCGTCCTTCTCCTGCGCAGGGCACAGGGGAGGATGCAGGGGCGCATCCGGCCGAGAAGCTCCGGAGTCACTTCAGTGACTCTTCTTTGCTTTGGGGCCTCTGTCACAGGACAGCAGCCCTTTCTCCCAGGCCTGCGACCATCAGCTGGCAAGGCAGGGGTGGCCTCTGAGCGGGGGAAGTGGCGACGGGCGGGCACGCCCAGTGGAGGAAGCGGGGCCCAGGGTGCTGGGTGCTCCTGGGCCGGGCGGGTGGGGCTGCTGAGACCACAGGGCCGGCCACAGGGCGCTCTGGGCCTCCTCTGCCTCGCTCCTCCCCTCTTCCCACATGTGCTCTCTACTTCGCTGTTTCTCTCTACTTCCCCTTTTGCTTTTCTTCTCCTTCCTCCATAGCCTTCTGATTTTTTTCCACCCTACCAGGTTATCTCAACATTTGAACTAGGCCCTAAGCTGGAAAGGAACTTGACCTCTGAGCTGGTGACTGATGAGCCAGCTCAAACCGACCTTTGTCCAGATGACAAGGAGTGTGGGGCTCCCTGAGGGGAACGGAAGGAAGTGCAGCCCTTTCTGCCTCAGGACCTTTGTACTTACTGCTCCTGCAGACTCCACTCTGTTCCTGTCATCCTGCACGTCTGACTCCTTCTCATCCTCTGGGTCTCAACACACTTCCTCAGAGAGACCCTCTTGACCACGTGACAGCTCCCCGCTGACCCTGTTCAGAGCTCTTGTCCCAACCAGGATTCCCTTGGGGACGTCCCTGTGTGTCGTCTGTCCTCGTTGCCAGGGTGTGCAGAGGGAGGCTGCAGAGAGTCATGGGTGAGGCCGCAGTTGGGTAGGAGGAGTAAACCTTGGCGGAGAACAGTGAGTGTATATTTCAGGATCACTAGTGGGGAGGAATCTGTTCATGGTTCACACAGTGCCTGCTGAGTGGTGGCTGGGTGGGGAGGGAATGCTACCTTTGACTTCCTTCCCCCCCTTGGCAGGCCCAGGTTTACGCTGGTGAAGGTGGCCCTGGGATCCCCTCTGCTCTTTCTTCTAGCTTCACTGTTTGTTTGCTGGTGACTCTGGGCAAATCATTCACTCCTCAAGCCTCAGTGTCTTAAGCTATAAGATAGAAATCAGGCTGGCGAGGTGGTGCGCGCTTGTAATCTCAGCACTTGGGAGGCTGAGGCAGAAGGATCACTGTGGAGTTGGAGACTGGCCTGGTCTGTATAATGAGTTCAAGGGCAGGCTGATCGACATAGCAAGACCTTCTTAAAACCGTGCAGAACCTGGAAGCCAACATGGTACTTTCTTGTGGAAATTGAACTGTATGACTAGAGGAAGAAGTAAACATGACTTATGATTGTCGTTGATTCTGCCGGCTGGCCCAGCTCATCTTGGGCTTCCTGGCGGCCGCTGGCAATGCAATGCCTCGCTTGTGCTGAAGCTGCTGAGATAGATCCCCTGAGTGAGGCCTGCATCCACCCGCCTCACAGAGGCCACGAGCTAAGGCAGAGGTTCGGCAGGGCTGGTGCAGCGGTCTCAGCTCTGTGCTGCCCCTGGACAGTTCCTTGCAGGGAGCTAGGTAACCCTGGGTGCCTCGAGAGCAACGGGCGAGCTCAGGAGTGAAAAGCCCAGGCTGGGACCGCTGCCCTCGCTGCTTCCTGGACAGTTCCAGACCGGAAGGAGCCCAGGCCCGTTCTTGGCCTGCAGAGGCAGCTGCTGCTGTCCCAGCTGGCTGGGTCTCCGCGAGCTGATGGTGCCGCTGCCAGCTTGTGTCCCTGCACAGGCTGTAGCCTCTGCTCTGCTATGTGTCTTGGTGGACACTGGAAGCTTTTTCCAAAGCTGCCATCTTCCCCAGCGGCCCTCACGAGGCCCCCTGTGCCTGACAGGACGCTCCGCTCAGGGCTGAGGAGGGGTGGTTAGGGCGGCACCCTCAAGAAATAGCCTGAAGTTCTGAGCATAGTTGAGGCCGTGGTCCGAGCATCTGGCCAGGCTACTGAGTACCTGCGGAACCCCACACAGCCTGTGATGTTCGTGCCGCAGGTCCCAGCGCAGTCACTGGCCTTGCTGTGTGACCTTGAGCAAAGGACAGCACCTTTCTGGGCTTCGATTTCCTTGTGTCACAGAGGGACACCAGGTGTCTTTATACTTGTGGGTATCCGAGGACATGCAGCCAAGGCAAGAACGATTTCTAGTGTCAATGAGGACGATGTGGGTGTCAGCCCAGCTGTTTGGAGGCCAGTGGGCAGCACGTCAGCCCTGTGTTAGGTTTTGGTGCCGCACTTGCCATGTGACCAGCGTAGAGTAGCTGACGATGGGAAATTGGTCAAATGTGTGGTGGTCTTGGAGGGATGGGACAGTCTGCAGCTGCTCTGGATGAGGTGGCAGGATAATTTGTAAACCTGTGGAGAGGTAGTGGAGGGTGGTTCCGGAGATGGGAAGGGAGGAGAGGGAGAGGGCAAGAGGATGGTCCAGGGTAGGGGGTACAGCTGATCGGACTGGCTCCTCGTGGCCCACGGCGCAGCAGTCTGTGGGAGACTGACAGCAGCTAATTGCATATTTCAGATATAGTCAGTAGGAGTTTGAGTGTTTCCAGCGAAAAGACACACTGAGTGCCCTGATGGAACCCTTATGCACTGGTTACTGTACATGTGTTGAAATACTGCACTGTCCATAATCACACTGTGTCAGATAATGTACATTGAGGGGCCGGGGATTTGGCTCAGTGGTTCCGGCGCCCGTCTTGCAAGTGCAAAGACCCGGGTTCGATTCCCGGTAACCATATACAATACTGGGCGTGGAGACTCACACCCAGCAGCAACCAGTGCCACATACCACAGTGTCAGGCGTGGTGGCTCACGCCTGTAATCCCAGCACTCGGGAGGCAGAGGCAGGAGGAGTGCTGTGATGTGAGTTTGAGGCTGAGCTCAGGGCCAGCCTGAACCACAAAGCAAGACCCTGTCTCAAAAAACCTAAAAAAAAAAATGTACATTGAAAAAGAAAGTGAAAATGACCAGAGTGTACTGTTTAATCCCTTTTTTAAAAAATAAAATTTAAAGATTGTATTTGTGCAGAGAAAGATGATCATGGGCAGAGACCTGTGGGTTCTTCCGGGCTGAGCCGGTTCTAAGCTCCCACGTGGTGACTCATCGGCTGATCACAGGGCCGCTCAGGCGGGATTGTTAACATGTCCATCATATACAGGAGGAAAGTGTGGGGCAAAGGGGCCACTCCAGTCTCCGGGGGTCCCACAGCGAGGCAGTGAGAGCTGGCATCGCCGCACGAGTCCTGGTCCGTCCGTACCCACAGAGGAAGGCTGGAAACTCCAAAGGACGATTATCTCTAGGATTGTGGATGGTTTTGATTTTTTTTTTCCTGGTGCCATTCTATTTTTAAGATTCTCTTTTATGAGCAGGCATTATTTTTAGACTAATAAAAACATAGCACAGAAAGTACTGTTGATGGAAAAAACGGGGTCACCTTAACCTCTCAGAGGCCTGAGACTTCCGGAAAACAGGGTGGATCCAAGGGCACCCCCCAGATTGTGGCAAGGATTAAATGAGATATTATATAAGGTCCCTTCTCTGCACAGGAGTGGGCCACCCTGATTAACATGCTTCCTTTTTCCCCCCTTTTTTTGCTCTGGGTGCTGGACTCCTCTCCCTATAATTCAGCACAGGGTCCAGTTCTCCTCTGGGCAAGGTGGGAGCAACACCCCTGGGAGGCAGAGCCCATGATCACCTTTCGCACTTTCTTTGTCAGTGACGTCTCAGAATTGGATTCCCCGCCACTTTAGCAAAGCTGAGATCTGAAAGCTCCCACGAGCCTGGCCAAGTTGGACAGGTTGCACGGGTGTGTGGCCAAGGTCAATTGGTATCTTTGGGTTTTAGTTTATTTGCTGGCCCAGAAAGACTTCAGAGGCTTAACATTGCCCAGCTGTGCCAGGATAGCTCACCAGGCTTCTCCTCCCGGAGGGGGAAGAGTATTAAATGCCCATCTTTGGAACCTTGTCGCCTCTCTGCTTTTGTGCTGCATAATTTTTGCCATCCTTAGTGTCACTTGTTCTGAAACTTGGCTGTCTCATTCGTTGTCATTGAGCTGAAACTTGGCACAGCAGTTATTAATCAGGAAGTGGTTTGCCTCTCCGTGGTAGAACTCGTTAACTGTGTGCACCCTGGCCCAGTCAAAGGCCTCTGTTTCTTCAGGGTGAGGTGGTGTCATCTTCCAGAGCTGGAGAATAGCTAGAGAATCAGAAATCTGAACATGATGAGGAACAAATAGACTTCTACTATT
>PVIR01031075.1:0-19710 GCA_004026965.1 Petromus typicus | reverse complement strand
GCAAGGACCAGGGTTCGATCCCTGGTAACCACATACCAATACTGGGTGTGGAGACTCACCCCAGCAGCAATCAGCACCACATACCACAGTGCCGGGCATGGTGGCTCACACCTGTAATCCCAGCACTGGGAGGCAGAGGCAGGAGGATTGCTGTGATGTGAGTTTGAGGATGAGCTCAGGGCCAGCCTGAACCACAAAGCGAGACCCTGTCTCAAAAAACCTTAAAAAAAAAAAAAAAAAGAATATTTTTCTGTTAGACATAATTTCATCATGCTATAACTCTAAAAATATATTTTTTCAGATGATTTAATTTTCACTTAGTTCTCTTAAAGAACCTGGAATAGCCAGCACAGATACTTTACTATCTATGATCTTCACTAATTTAAAGCAATCCATCATTGGTGCAAGAAAGCATTTTCCCTCTTCTGATGTCACTGCATGGAGAAAGCATAATACTTTAAGACCCTACGTGAATGGGGGTCATTTCTTTATTTTTTTCTCTTTATTTTACTGGAACATTTTAATTATGCATAATGATTACATTCATCGTAAGGAATTTGCACCTGTACATGACATAGCTTTTTTCGTTTTTCCTATGCCTCTCTCCTTTCTTCAACCCCTCCCTTTTTTATCTACAAAAGCCTTGCTTACACTTTTTCTTTTTTTTTCTTGTTCTTTTCCTTCTCCCTCTCTTGTTCCCTCTAATTTCTTTTAAAATAAGGACTACTCTAAAAATAAATACATTGCTTTTAAAAAGAAACTATTGTAAAAAGAAACTTTGGCTGTGGGGCAAAGAATCCTTTACATTGCTAGTGGGAATGTAATCTTATATAACCACTAAGAAATTATATAGGGAATTCTCAATGAATTAGAAATAAAAGTTTTATTTGATCCAGGTATTCCTCTTCAAGATACCTTTCTGAAAGTATCAAAGATATAGGATAGTGAAATATGCAGAGTCACATTTATCATAATATAACTAATAATAGTTAAAACTTGAAAGTGGCCTATATGTCCATCAACAGATGAATGGATAAAGAAAATGTGGTATCTATCTATCTATCTATCTATCTATCTATCTATCTATCTCTATCTATCTATCTCTATGTATCTATGTATCTATGTATCTATCTATCTATAGATAGATATCTATCACACACACACACACACACACACACACACACACCCCAGAGTTCTAGGAAAAAAACTTAAGTCATTTGTGGGAAAATAGATGCACCTTGAGACCATAATATTAAGTGAAATAAATTATGCATGAGAGCTTAAATATTACATGGTTTCTCTTATGTGAAAAACCTAAAATATAAATAAAAAGCAAAATAAAAGACAGATAATAGGAAATAGAGAGGTAGATTCTTTTTTTGCACAAAACAAGAGGATCAACACATGAAAGGAGGAGGAAAAAGGGAAGGGGAAGCAAAAGATGTATTTTGTACATGTACAAACTTCCCCCACAGGATGTAATCATCATGTTCTACAAACATGGGCCAGTATAAATGTAAATTTAATTGAAAAAGAAAATTCCATCATGCCATGTCTCCCCCGGAACCCTAATGAGTAATATGGTCCTAATGTCTTTTGCTTTTCAATTTGCCTTTACCTCTGAGTCTGATTTCTCTTCTTAGTATGTATGTGACTCAAACGCTGTAAGACAGTAACAGGTGGTAACGCTCAACTATTACTATGCATGTACGATCTCCCTCAAGATCCCTGAGTTATTAAAAAAAAAGATCTCAGAGCTGTAGACAGTAGAATGGGGATTACTAGGAGCTGGTGGTTAAGGAGAATAAGGGAGTTTGTTCAAAGAATGCTCAGTCAGATAAGAAGAATGAACTCAAGAGATCCATTGTGCAGCATGGAGACTTGATGTTACAGTGTATTCTTGAAATATGTAGATTGACAAAGTCTTCTCAGCCCCCAAATGATAGCCATATATGGTAAATTATTTTCTTCATTAGTTCAAGTTGTCATTCCCCCATTTACACATATTTTAAAATACAATGTTGCATGTGATAAATACATATAATTTTATATGTCAGGGTATAAACACTTTCTGTATGTTAATTTAAAATCTAATACTTTATTATGTTAGCATATTTAATTCAAGTGATCATATTAGGTGTATTGAATTACATTTCTGTTTTACAGATGAGACAATTGAGACATAGGAAAACTGTTTTATCAAGTTCATATAACTAAATAAACGTGGAGCTGGGACTGGGTCCCCCGGAAATTCCCCATTTAGCTTTTAGTAGCTCCTCTGTGAGGGGCTAGTAGTGTGTGCAACTGAGAAAATGAAGTAACGGTTTCCTTTATGCCTGCCATTTCATACATGAACTCTATTGGTTATATAAAAATTTGGAAACAATAATGTAATAGAAACACCGAGATAATAAAACTGGAGTCATAGCTACAATCTGAGACAGAGGTCTTTCTGTTCTCTAACAAGAATTTTGTGGATTCTCTTTCTACAAATGTGTGACTTGGTTCTGGGGACTTCATGTTGATTTGATTTCCCCTGAAATTTAAATTCCCTTAGGAGTAGTGGATCCACTCAGCTTGAGTTAAGGAAATGTGGATACCAAGGTAGATTTGGTGATGTTGTTAAACTGACTATTTTTAAAGAACCAGGAAGCACTATAAATCCAACATATATGTTACTTAGTATATATTTTTCCTATATATGCTACATCTTTTTGGTCTTCTATGATGTATTAAAATCCGAGAGGAAATAGCTTTGTATGCATTTTTTCCTACATTTCTCAGTTTGTTTTAATTTTACATGCTTTCAATTCAAACTCTGCTTCTAACTGCATATACAAGGCAAACTAAATCCATAGAAAACTGAAAAAATAGTTTTGATGATAAATAATCATACTAACTAAACTCTTCTTTTGTAAATTATGCAATTTTTGTTTATAATTATAAGGTGAATTGAATTAGAAAAACAAACTCATTGTCTTTGTCTACATTCCAGATAATCTCAACTGTCACCAAAACAGGAAAGTGTGCTCATTTGATAGTACGTAAAGGGACATATTTCCACTTAAAACAAATTTAAAACTCAATGCACTCTACTTTTATTGAAACACTCAGAATTTTCAGGAATTTGCTAATGATTCTAAAAGGATGAAAAACAGACCATCTCTGGGATTGGAAACTTTCCCTCTTACACTGAAGAAAAGTTACAGAGGAACCATACCAGTGTCACAAGTAATGGAAATCATCTCTAAACCTGGGGGAGGTCAACTGTGGTTTGTAGTAAAGAAACTGCATTTGCTGAATCAAACTTTTCAATCTAATTAGTTTAAAGGCTCTAGGTCTGCCTTTTGACCTTTGGAACAGTTATCCATTTAAAAGTTTTTTGCTCTCTAGACCTCTATGAACTCACTTAAGCATCTGACAAATTTAATATATAAATTCACTCAAGACTTGCTCTTTTATCATTAAAGTTCTGCTCAAAATGATAGTACTTAAGTTGGGAAGACTAGAGTTAACCTGAGAAACCTGCTTGAATTTTGAAGATGTCACTGCGTTTTACAATTTCTTATTTATTGGGGTTGGGGATTAAGAACAAAAATCAGTCAACAATTAATAGACTCAGAACTCTTTGTTGTCAGTTTGCAGGAATTTTGGAATTTCTATTCTGCCCTGATATTTACCATAATATTACTAGAAGTGGTCATATATATTGTTATATTTTCTTCAAATTATATGTGTGTGGCTGTACCATATATGTGACTCGCTGCCAGAGCTGTAAACCCAAACAGCTTTCAGGACATAACATAGAAACTTATGAGCAAGTGACTTAGTCTTATATGTTTTTTATTATTTATTTATTTATTTTGAGACAAGGTCTCCCTTTATAATTCAGAATGGCCCTGAGCTCAGCCTCCAACTCACATCACAGTAATCCTCCTGCCTCTGCCTCCCGAGTGCTGGGGTTACAGGCGTGAGCCACCACGCCTGGCACTATGGTATGTGGTACTGGTTGCTGCTGGGGTGAGTCTCTATGCCCAGTATGGTATGTGGTTACCAGGGATCGAACCCAGGTCCTTG
Organism: Petromus typicus; assembly: GCA_004026965.1. Taxonomy (NCBI): domain Eukaryota; kingdom Metazoa; phylum Chordata; class Mammalia; order Rodentia; family Petromuridae; genus Petromus; species Petromus typicus. The sequence goes on along the minus strand of PVIR01031075.1, from coordinate 15,633 downwards.
TGCTTGCAAGACAGGCACTGGAACCACTGAGCTAAATCCCTGCTCTCCTCTTACATGTTTTGTAATAGCTTAATCTGTATAAAATTCATGACTACCCACTTCATTCATTTTTTCTGTCTCTGATACTTATAGTTTATTAAGGACTCTGTGCATCTTTACTGAACACGTTGTGCTCCTATGTTATATCTGCATTTTTGGAAGCCGACTCTATCATCTGCCATGTAACTTTGGTCTGAGTTTCATCTGTCTCCAAGACCTCTTAGCAAACCTAGCTGCCTACTAGAGGACCTTTGACTTTTGCCTCTGATGGAACAACTTCTAACAGACTCCTTGGAAAAAACAAAACAAAACAAAATAAAATAAAACAAAAACACCTTTGAAGTGAAGTCAAACTGGAAAATCTACTGATAGAAACATCAAACAAACACTAACATAGGCAGATCTGAGGGCCTATGTTTTGAAGCTAGTCTTCTGCACTTCTCTATTTTGTCTCTGTGCCACTCAATATTTCTTCTGTTAAAATGGAGTGCAATCAGGATGTGTATATTTAATGTACCAATAAAGATAAAAATAAATAAAAAAAATTAAGCTCATTGAAGCAGCCTAAATCCTTCAGCAGTTTAAATAAGCAAAGCAAGAGGGGTTCACAATATCATTAGGAGAAACTGGAGCAAAGTAGAGCAGAGTAAGCCCTGCGCTTCTCCTGCTCTCTCCCCTCAAGCCTAACTTTTTAGCTGTTGCTACTGAGGACAGATAACAAAGAAACAGCGCTAGATCTGCTGAGGCGCTATCAGAGCTTCAGACAGCTTTCAGCAGATGTGCAGAGGACGGAGGACATCAGTCCAGTGCTGACAAAGAGTAACTGCTCCAGGTTTTCAGTGGAGCCATGTGAAGCCTCTGAGGAAACCCTGTACATCCATGGCCGGGGAGGCACAATCAGAGGTGCAGGAGCTGCCGGATTGTTAACAGTCCTGAGATGCTTTACTCTCTGCCGAGGCTCAAGTATTTCAATGTCCATTAGTTCTATGAGTCTCTAATAATCTTGCAATTACATTCTTCATTTTTTTAAAAAAAGTCAATTATAATGCTCTCCTTGTTTAATGGAGTCACAAAAGCCAGGAAGATAAATGAACGCAGGGCATATATAAATACTGCATGATTTCACTCATTGTGAAATCCCAAAATGCAGACAGACACAGACGTGGAGAATAGAATAGTGGCTTCCAGGGTGCGACTGAATAGGGTAATAAAAAGTCACATTGGGCCAAAGCCTCTCAGAAAAATCTGGGTGATTTTTAAATCTCTTACACCTTGTTATTCATATATAATAGACAACTATATGTATCTATATACATATATACATATACATATATATATCTATATATATATGAACATTATTTAGGCTTAACAGAGGAGATCCAGTCACAACACAGTTGGACCTGGAGGACATTTTGCTCATTAAAATGTGTCACACACAAAAATGTTTCATGGTCTCACTTGGACAATCAGAAAAAAATAAGTCAAATATACAAAGCCCAGGGATCAAGCAGCAGTTCCAAAGGTGAGAGAGGATCTGGGACGATGTAGGTGAGAGGATGTAAAGTAGCAGATACAGAGTGGGGTGAGAGTCTGAAGTCTAATATGACTGTAAATAATAAAATTGTACTCCACTTTGGGCTTCTTGTGAAGTAAGAGAATTTTATTTGCTTCTGCCTCAGACAGATACAAAAAGATGAATAGATAAGATGATGTATATGTTAACCTTGTCCACTATATTGATCATTTTACTACCTCTATATATTTGATGGTACCACATTGCATATTTTAAATTTAATAATTAAATTTACTTTGAAAATTATGCTTATTAATCATATAAAATACATTAGATCAGGTTTTTAGTTTGAATTGGCAGACAGAGTTATAGGATTTTGCTGTCTACAACAGTGGTTCTTAATCTTTTTGACACCAGGACCTGGTTTCATAGAACAGTAGGAGATGGTTAAGAGAGGATATAAAGGAGCACACAAGCAAGGTAACCGGCACACGCGGTTCGCACTGCTGACCTTTCTGGAGGTGAGCTCAGGCAGTAATGCCAGAGATGGGGAGAAGCTATAGATGCAGTTAAACCTTCTGTGGCTTCTCCACCACTTACCTCCTGCTGTGCGATACCATCAGCCCATCTCTAAGGTTCTAGGGACTCCTGCTCTACAACCTGATATGTTAAAGCATAGGTATTTTGTGGATTGCACGATGTCACAGAATCACCACTTCTGTCATGAGAACACTTGATATCCATCACTTCTACTCCATGAGCATTTAAGGATACAATATATCATCAACTATTCTACTCATGTTGTTCAACAGATCCCTTGAATTCATTCCTTTTGTCTAACTGAAATTTAGTATCCTTTGACCAATGACTCCTCCAACCACCCCTCCCTCTGGTAAACACTATTCCATCCTCTGCTTTTATGTTAGTATTTTTGGATGCCACCATGAGTGAGATCATGAAGTACTTGTTTTTATGTGTGAACTTCAATTGTTTATGCTGTTAGGTGAAGCTAATGTTATATCCTTGTATTACAAAGGACTTTATAATTTGCTGTTAAAAGAGAAGTAGACTACTAGAATAGAAGACAAGTAGAGAAACAATGTAGGCATGGAGAATCAGTCTCCTGTCAGCATTTGAGACATTGCTAATGTGGGAGACACACATATGACCAATCTTTAGAAGTAATAAGTACAAAACACAGACATCTGTTAAGTATGACTAAGAGCAAAGAAAAAATAATTAGTTCTTCCTGGTGGGGGGTCAGAATGAAAAGTTTTTTATTAAGTTGTGCTCTTGGCTGGGCTTGGAAAATCATTAAGTGATTACTTAGACAAGGACACTTCTTAACCTTACAACAGATTATTAAATTGTGTCAGTTGTGAAACTGAATAGATTTATAAGAAATGCAACCAATCTTGTGCAGCAAAAGGGGTCGTTCAATGCTACATCGAAGGTGTTGCAAGCTACAGAAGGTAAAAGAAGAAAGAGGAATGTTTAGTGATACTGGAAAGTTTAAGCTGAGCTTGCAGGTGAAACTGTAAAACTTAAGGCAGCTTTTCTCTCTCTCAGCTCTGATTTACAACAAAGCATCCTGCTTCAAGATATTACAAGTTTGAGAGAATTAATCCAGAGCATGGCATGCAGTATTTTCTATACCTGATAATGAAGGAAAGAAGGATTATAAGGTTAGAGATGAATGAGATGCTACTTTAAATGCTACAGATGATCTGTGAAGGTTAAAAAACCTGTTAGCAGTGAGAATGAAGAGGAGTACACTAATTCAAGAGATATTCAGATGATGGAGTCAAATGACAGAGGATGAGAAATGAGAAAAAATTAAGTATGTGAAACCTTAGTTTCTTTATTTCTACAGAGGATTAAATTTGGCAAGAAAGAGAATGAATTTAATTTGGTCTTCTAGCATAAAGAAAATTTAGGTAACTGCAAATTAAATATGTGAATTAGGGAAGTTAAGAGTTTTGGAGCTACTGACTTGAAAATGCATGTCTACATGGACAGATGAAGTCTTCAGAGAGAGATATAGAAAACCAAGGGTAGGGCGTTGATGAGTACTAATGTATGTAAAACTTAAGGATATAATGTAAAGAGAACATCAAACAAAAGAAGAAGTAATACTTCTGCTTTAGAATGAGGCAAATGTACTTAAAAGAGATTATGGAAATACATGAGGAATCGATAATGTTCAATGGCAGGAGAAAAACTGGAATAAGAAAGCAGAATTCATATTATTGGCTGGATTTAGAAGTACTTTCTCACTATGGTTTCCCATATCCTTATTTCCATAGAAAGTACAAGAATCTATGGTATAGAATCTATAAGTTATGTCAGATACTCCAAATGTCTCATTACATTTAAGCTTCCTGATTAGCCATGGACAGTAGTACCGGTCACTAACAACAATCCTTACTAAAGTCAAATAACCTGCTGAGATGGAATCCATATCTAGCCTGCTGAAAATCTTATTGTTTTTCTAGTGTTACATATTGTATCCTCCAACTGAAAAAGTGAAATTCTGAGAAAGGGAAGTTGGATGAGAAAAAATGAGTAGAAAACGCAACTCAATATTGAGCGGAGAAACAAAGGTTAAGGAAAATACCTGTCTCTAGAGCTGGGCCTCGGGGTTACTTATTCATTGCTTACGTGTTTGGAGTGCAGTATACAAGGCTGTACTTTCTAACTTTCCCGAGGTCACCGTGGTTTGCTAGTGCTTCCCTCTTGAATAATGCATGTTTGGCCCAGAAAATGACCTTATCCGTTGGTTAGCATCTTTTATATTGAAAAGTGTATAGCATTCAAGTGAAATGGTTTTTGCTAAACACTTTCTTTTAATTACTGTATATTAAATGGTTTAATGTATAATATGAAAATTTTTTTATCTTTATTGGTACATTACATACACGCATCATAATTGCACACCATAATGGGGATTTGTACCAATATAAGACACAACTTAATTCTCATTTTTTCCCATAGCCCTACCCAACCTACCACCCCCCAAATAGAATTTTTTTTTTAAGGTTTTTTGAGACAGGGTCTCGCTTTGTAGTTCAGGCTGGCCCTGAGCTCAGCCTCAAACTCACATCACAGCAATCCTCCTGCCTCTGCCTCCTGAGTGCTGGGATTACAGGCGTGAGCCACCATGCCCGGCACTGTGGTATGTGGTACTGATTGCTGCTGGGGAGAGTCTCCACGCCCAGGATTGGTATGTGGTTACCGGGGATAGAACCCGGGTCCTTGCACTTGCAAGACAGGCGTCGGAACCACTGAGCTATATCCCTGGCCCTATAATATTCACAAAATTTAAAAATGTAAAAAAATTTCACAGTTTTAAAGGTAAGAATTATGGGAATGTAAGACCAAATGTGTATACTACATGTGTTGCTTCAATTTTTTGCATTACATCAACCAATTTAGTGCTACATTTTTTGATATGTGTGGGCAAATATTTAGTGGGATTTTGAGAGTTGTCTCTGCCCCCAAAAGTTCAAGGCCACATCCGCTCTCAGTAGATGATGTAAATAATTTTTAATGTTCCAACCATATCACTTAATTGGAAGGTTCCCTCAAATAGGATATTGAGGAAGACAATTTGAGCTACATATGCAGCCCTATTCAGTCTTTCTTTGCAAACTAGATTATGATGAATAAATAGAAATTATGCTGCTGAAGAAAAAGAATGTGATATTCCATTGTAAATGTGGAAAGATACTGTAACTCACATTTTCAGGTACTGACATTCAAGTCCTCTTTTATGAATATTTCTAAATGTCACATCCTCCTTAAAATTGGCTCTTGGGGCTGGGATTTAGCTCAGTGGTTCTAGTGCCTGCCTTGGAATTACAAGGTCCTGAATTCGATCCCCTGTACAAAATAAATAAATAAATAAATAAATAAATAAATAAATAAAAAGTTCTCTCTTCTCTCTCCAGCCAGCCGTGATGATTTTCCTAAATAATGAGAGATGTCACAGGTATGGCATTAATTATATAAAAGCTTTCATCAGAAGGACTGGTGATCTATTACTTTTGTGTATTCTGACAGATTGAGTCTTTAAAGCTATAATCATTCTTTTTTTTTTTTTTTAACAGGATATGCTATGATACCTAGCTTCTGTCTCACAGTGAGCAGCTCCTTGGACAAATTATTTTCTTTACTTCTGAAATAAAGACAAAATCAGTGTTATCTTTTTTGAAGAAGTAAGGAAAGATCAATACATACTGAAAATTATAATTCTTCATGTAATATTATCTAAATATCAATTTTACTTTTTACTTTTGCTCCCACTATTTTTCCTAATATTGATTCTATCCTAAAACTAAACTGAGCTGTTCTCTAGTATATCACATATACTGTAATGTATTGCTGAGGAGAAATCCTTTTGATTCCATGAACAAAACAGCATTCATTTGTATTCTTCATAGATATTATCATTTTCAAGAATAATATTAAGTTTTATAAACTTTAAATACTTTAGGTTTCATTGCTCACAATGATAAAAGGTAATGAATATGTATAAAAATGTGTATGTATAAGTAAAACATAAATAGTAGATAAACTTGACATAACTACTCTCAGAAAATTCATATTTCATGTTTTAGAAAACTCTACCATGATCAGCAAAGGAATTTACATATGTAAGTTTTAGTTTTATTTTTTACGATTTTTACCTTTCATTTATTTGCATGTTTTTTAGAAATATATAATTTATATAAAGAACTACACATAATTAATGTATATAATTTCATGAAGAGTTTCAACATATACAAATATCTACATAGCATTAACATTTACTAACATTCTGGTATTTCAAATAGTATACATTTTTTAAAATTTATAATAAATTTTATGTAAATTTTTATGTGTGAAGGGTATAAATTATTTGGTTAATATTTTCATAAAAGGAGTACTTCAGGCATTGCAGAATTCTCACAAGTGAGATATAATATGTTTCAAATGATAAAAAAGTAACAAGTGTTGAATAACTGTTACAGGAATTCATGCTTTTTAGTAGATTTATACATTTTAGTTAGTTGCTGGATATAACCTGGTAAAATACTCTGAAAACATTTTATTCTATTAGTAGAAATTAACCAGGGTTAATTACTTAACCAAATTACTTCTAAACAACTTCACAGAAGGTTTTTTATATAAAGCTAACATATTTGAACTTTTCAGTTTTTTCTTTTATAATTCCTAAAACAGACCTTGAGAAAATCCAATTTATATCTATTTTGACTTTGAAACTTTTCAGAGTGCTTAAATATACATTTCATGTCTACGAAGTACACCTCTAACCCTCTGTCCTCTTTCATTTTTGTCTAATAATGATAATGATAATGGTACAACATAAATAGATTAATCCGTGCCTGGTGTCTGAGACATGTCTAAATCACTCCTCCACACCACCTGGTTTGCTAATTCCACTTGCTCATTATATTTAGATTTTGTGTTAATAACTTTCCTAGAAGCCACAATCTGTAGATAAGTTATTTTTCTTTTCAACTGACAACATGATGGGGTTATAAAACAGCAAGAACATTAGTTCCAATTCAATAATTTTGATTATTTTCATGGTCCAATTTTTTTTGATTTTCTTGTCATGCTTCCCTGTAATTAATTTTTCACTAACTCTCAGGGGATTATATACTTTCCTTATTAAAATATTCTAAACATTTTTCTAGTGAAACTATCCTTGAGGTAAAAGGATTACCTCAGTCTGTTACCCACCATATCTCTTTGTATTGTGGAGTTTGCAGTAGCTCTTCCATACACTTTCCATGCAAATGCCTCATTTACTTGCTGCTCGTTACATTTTGTTCATGCTCTTAAAATTGCTTGATCCACCCAGTTGTCTTAATCATCTCCTATTTATTCTTTAAAAATTCAGCTCAAATGACAATTCAAAAAAAAATCTATTGCTACTTTCTTCAGATATAGTTGGTTACTTTTTGCTCTGTTATAGCCAAATTGCTTGCAGACATAGTTTAAAAGCTAATACCTATTAGATATTGAGTTTATTTAAATAAGGATACTATTTTTCCACTTCTGATTTTTTGAGGGTGTTACTAGGATATCTGGTATTCCTTTAGCACTGTAATAGTAATATTTCTACTTTCATACACTACATGTCTAGAAATGTACACTATCATTAAGATGATTGATTTCACTTAATGTGTTAGCTCTGTGAAGTGACTACTATTGTTGCCTGCAGTCTACTTATGAACTAAGAGTCAGAGATGTGGATTGATTTGCCAAGGTCAGATTATAGGATTGGTGTGGCCATAATTCTACATCACCTGGATCTGCAGGGAGCCTGTTGCCTTACCTGACGTGTGATAAAACACACCAAAGAAATTGTAGGGCCTTAATTTCTTGAGATAATCTTAAGGCTCAGTGTATTAAAAATCTGTGAATTTACTGAACTTTTAGTGAGTAAAGATTATATTGTTTTTATTTATTTAATAATCTAACATCCATAATTATTTGATAATTCAAGAAATGTACTCTCTATGTTGCAATCAAGAATATATATGTATGTTTGTTTCTTAAAGGGACAAAAAGGACTTTGGAGTTTGTCACATTTGATTTACATGTGGCTATGTGAAAGGTGTACATACATTTGTGCTAGTAATCAAATTCATTCCAAGGCTTTCACATAAACTCTCTACCAAGCATGCAAAATTTGGCAGCATTCTAGGTACTTAGCAAGGCACTTTCTCCAGAGAGTTTGCAGTGAGAGAGAAATTACCCTTTGGCTTATTTCAAGAAAATTGGAGATAAAAGATGCACTGTTTCCCTAAGATTCTTCAGTATTTATAGGGTTTAACCACCATCTTTCTTTGTATTTCTGTGATATCTGTAAGAATTGAATGAACATGGCAACAATCAATTTTCAACATTTCCTGCAGCCTTAAATGTAGTTTTTGCTATTGCTCTCCTCTTTACTGATAGCAATAGTAGTAAGACCTTATAAAGTATATTAATTAACACCAAGGAATGACTAGGTGGCCAGGGATCACATTACAGATTCCATAACCTTGTGCCACACCAAGGAACTTTTGTAATCAAAAAAGAGGCTTAGCTATTGATACATATAACTTCATAATCATATCCATTAAATAATTAGAATTTTGACATTTATGTTTTGAAACAATCAGAAGCTCGGACATATAGACTACCCATGTTGCAACAAAAATTACTTCATTAACTTTAAAAAAAATCTTTTGCATAAGTAATAAATGGTTGAGATTTTTATAAAATAAGAAGACCATTGAAACTGGGGATTGAGGTGGAAAGGAAGTCAAATGACATTACACTATCTCATCTCAAAATGTATTATGAAGCTGAGGTCATCAAAGCACCATGATTTGGCAGAAAAACACAGAGACCAAAGCAGTAGAACAGAGAATTTGGAAGTAAAATCACATAGCTTTACACAATTCTTTTTGACAACACTGCTAAGAATATTCATTAGAGAAAGGACAAACTTTAAAAAAAATGATGAGGACAAAAATGAATTTTCAAATGCAGCAGAATGAAGTTAGATCCCTATCTAAAATCAGTTGCAAAAGTCAACTCAAAATGAGTGAAAGATTCAGAGAAGATATGTTTTAGGACATTGGAATAAGCACTAATTTATTTTAAACAAAGTCCCAAAAGCAAACAAAACTAAATCAGAAAAAACAAGAAAATGATCTTAAATCAAAATTAAAAAAAATTTGCACAGCCCACAGATAATCACAACTTAAGAGAAAACATAAAATAGGTGGAAATATTTGTGAACCATATATTGGAGAAGAGGCTAATAACAAATGTATGTAAAGAATTCAAACACTCAGTAGCAAACCAATAGGAACAAATACCTATGCAAACAAGGTATCCAATTTAAAAAGGGGCGCTCATGCTAAGTAGACATTTAAAAATATAGAAATGATGAACAGGTATATGCAACTTTTCCCAACATCATTAATAGTTAGGGAAATCCAAATCAAAACCAAATGGGACATCACCTGACTCCAATATGAATGGCCTCCGGCAAAAAGAAAAAAGAAGAGGTTCTAACAAGGCTGTGAAGACAGAACCCTGGAGAGTGCTGGAAGGAATGGGAACTAGCATAGCTCTTACAGAAAACATTATAGAAATTCCTAAAATATTGAAAATAGAATTACCATATGATCCAGGTGTAGGTAAAGTGCCCTTAATTGTGATTACCTATATATTACGAAGTATAAAAGGTTAAAAGTAAATATAATTGCTTAATTGCATAATTCAGTTTTGAATCATTATGCACAGAGAATATATTAATTGTTTTCAGGGCAAGATTTTGGTTAATTCCCACATTCATCTTAAAAAAGATCTACAATTATTTCCATTTTGGATATAAATAAGCTGGAAGAGAAAATATGTAGATTGTGCACTTACTTTAATAATCAAAATATTTATTGAGGTTCTGTTATAAGAACTAGATAGAAGTTCAAGGCTGAAGATAGTCATTCCTGTCATACCTGGACCTGGGTTTCTTCTGGTTTGTCTACAGATCTTATAGTACAAGATAGCACTGTCAGTAGCGGTCACTCTGAGTTCCAGCAGTGGAAAGAGTGAAGACTCGGATTACATGTCTCCTTGGCTATTACGGGCCTGAGAAATCTGGCTTAGGTTAGAGTCAGTCTCACTCCATTATTCAAAGAGTAGAAAGCTGGCCCAACTTACCTGTAAAGGAGGCTGGAAGCACTTTTTCGTTGAGTAGCTGTGATCTCAGACACATTTTTGTTAATGAAGTGGAAAACAGACACCAGGGAAAGCAAATCACCTTCTCTAAAGCTGTGGTACAGGTGGATTTCTTTTACACTGAAGAGGAAAGATCACGACTCGTCCCTGTATAAGTCCAAGGACAAAACATACTTTTGAGAACTTACCTAATTTTCAACATGGTTCTTCTTGATTCAGTCAAAGGAATTGGGATTTTTTGGGAAATGAGCAAAGGCTTTCTGTTTATTTGGTTATAAAATTATTTTAAAAGTTGGGAGATAATTGATATATACATTTATAAACAGTTTCACATAGCAAAAGTTATACTTACTGACTGCATATTTCTTAGAGCTGTTTTAAATCTTCCTATAATCTCATTTGAATGTTATTAGACATTTGAATGTATAAATACATCATAAGATGACCCATAAATATTTATAATATTTGTTTGCATTAGTAAAATTATCCATGTGTTTTGGAAAAATAAAAAATGTGTATAGCAAAGCTGACCTCTCTCTTTAGAAATGTATGCAGCTCTTGACTCCAAATCTCTTATGACTGATACCTTAGTTTCATCACTTACCTTTTTTTTCCCATTTACAACTTTTTGTCACGGCTTAAGAGAAAACATATTATAAGCATTGTGATCATAACCACTGTGTTTCACTTCCTAAGGAATTTTATTCTTTCAATCTTTAAAAACCTGTGGTGCACAGTCCTGGCAAATCACAGTGTTGGGCAGGGTGGACATTATGAAAACCGGTTGTGACTCTCATATTCACAGTGTTGACCATTTGGTTAGGAAGAAATACTATAAACAAGAAAGTATTTTGAGTTTTGGTTAAATATTATCTTAATAAAGCCCATCACATAAGTATACTGTATACATTCATCACTGAATTTTAATATACAGGTTGAATATAAACTGAAATGTTGGAAGAGGAAAATCTTTCAGACTGTGGAATTTGGAGGGAACTAGAATAATTATATATTCACAATAAGATATTTTGGTGAAGGACCTGAATCTAAACACAAAATTAATTTATGTTTTGTATGTCCCTCATACACATACCTTGAAGATACATGTTTTGCCACACTTGGATTCTGACTGTGACCAGGCAATGAGAAAAGGTGTGATGTTTTCCCCTTGTGACAGCATATCAGAGCTAAAGTTTCAACTTCAGCTTTTCATATTTCATTACTATTGTATTGGTGATCTTAAATCTGAAATAATACATAATTGTGATGTATTTTTTTATTGTTTTGGTGAGTCATTCTCTATCTTAGATTCTCATATAACTTCCTGATCTTACTACTAGCTTTGTTCACAGTATTTAGGTATCTTTCAGCTTATCTAAATAAACTGGACTAAATATTCTCATTCATTTGCAATAGAAGAAAAGTAAAATACTAGATTTCATAGATCAGCTTTCTGATCAATAAATAAGTTGGTTAGTAATTAAGACTAATAAACAGAAATAAAATTTGTCTTAATTCACTTCCATATGCTTCCTATTAGGCTCCTAATATCACACTTGAAAATTACAATTATAATAAGTATTTTTTTTCTTTCTACTTGGGAGTTAGTCACTGAAATTTATATTATCATCAGCTGTCTTCTTATGAGTTAGAATTTCCATCAAAGATCTTTGTGAGCAATGTTCAGACCTACACTTCAGTTTGACAACCACAAATATGTTTCTGCTATGCACTGTATATTCACTGGTGTTTTTACATCTTAAGTGCATTTTCCCTTAACTGCCTTGTGCAGTTTCTATGGTTACATGCTCATTCCATTTCTATTTTTGCCTTTAAGAGGCCATACTGTTACACACTGAAACAAAAGGCAAAGAAAGCAACATAGCGCGGATGTTCCTTCTTTGTACTTTGTTTTTAGCCTGACAATTTCATAGCAGTAGATCTATTAATTAGTAGGTGTGATTTTCTTGTGTAGAAAATGTATAGAATATTTCTCCTAGTAGTCCCTTTAGTCCAGTCTAAATACTGCTTTTGTGGCAGAGTCTATTTGTCACTAAGTTTACAATGTCTTGCATAAGGATCTGACCAGAAAATCCATGCTTCTGGTTTACTTCTTTATGAATTCATTTTCTCTATTTTGAAATATCAAATTTTATATATAAATATCTTTGCTACATTCTTTCCAAACTTAACCACTCTTTCCCCAAATTTATTTGAAACTCTTATCAGATGGACAAAATTTTCATTTCTGGAAATTAAAACAAATGAATATATTTTAGATTTTGTGTTCTAAACGTCTTTCTTTCAGAAAAATGACAATAAATATTCACCCAATCACTTTAGTAGAAGCTCATCTAGAAGGCTTGATTGGTGACAGTTGAAGTCACTACAGAAAACTTCAGAGAGGGAGCGAGGTGGAAATATATTTTAGAATTCTATGAAAGCTGCTGGTGAGCAATGTTCAGTGGTGGATGTGACAAATTCATAATAGCTTGTTATTTAATACTTAAAATTGCATCCGTCCACATACATGGTTGATGGCCAGGGCAAGAAAGATTGTTGCCAGCAAGCTCTGATTTTAATTAAAGGGAAAGATGCAAAGAAGTTGATTACCTAAACTCTTCTCTCTCCCTTCAGTCTTAGCAATTTATCTTTGTATCAAGGGCCTGATATATGCATGTGTGTGATTGTGAATCTGATTGGTATTGAATCTATTTGATCGTGGACAATGATTGATAGAAAATACTCACTGAGTTTTTGCTCTGTCATGGGGAATTACTCCATAAGCCAGGAATATCGTAACATAACTTCCACTTACATTACTTACCCACTGTCTCCACTGATAAGTAAAATAGAAATTTTAATTTCTGATTTTTATGCCTTATAGACTTAATTTATCTTGTTCATTAATATCACTTGAAACTAATTTTTGTCATATCTCTGTAAATCTGTACTATTATTTTAGTTTCTTTTAAATCTATTTTATAGGAAATTATGGTGCCACAGTTGTAATACACATCTTATAGTTACAATTTTCTTGTATCTATAATATACATTGTGTATCCCTTATATACTCTTGAGTCTCAAGATCTGATGACTTTAAAAGGATAAATGGTACAAACTTGACTATTTGGTTTTGTTAATTCTGAATGATACTTTTAAAAATACCATCATGGTATAAATAAAAATATCAACTATGTTATTTAAATCACTTTTAACTGTAATTCAGTGCCAGTAATTCTATTCACACTGCTGTGCAGGCACAACTGCTCTCTCTTTCTCAGGGTATCCTTCCCCTCAGAGAGATGTTCTGTTCCCAGTAAGTAGTAACCTTTTCAAGACTCATCTCAGCATCTGGTAATTTAGAATTTAATTTAACAGGAATAGATTTCAGTTGTAGGGAAAGAGGACGTAACTAGAACTTTTGGAGTATGTTCTCTTCTCTTATGAGTCCAACAGCACAAAGTGAAATAATAAATAGACAGAAAAGAAACTTAGAGAAGAAGCTGAGCTTGGGCCTGGTCTATGCTACTCTAGGTAGCAAAGATGGCAGACCTGAGCTTGCCATGTCTTTTATTTAGTACATTTTGAGTAACCAAGGACCCAAAAGACCCGGAGGGCAGGATAGACACAGGCAATAATCCTTGAGGAATTATGTAGATGAAGATCCCATAGGGCAGAGAAGATGCCAGCAATAGTCTTTGAGGAATTATGTAGTTCTGCTCTGGAGCATCTCAGCAGATGCTCCTGTGGTCACCCTGTTCTTAGCAGAGGTGAAGATGAGAGTTAAGTCCCAAGTCCATCTGCAGGCAGGAAAGCTCGGCCCAGTCATAATCCCAATTGAGCAATTATTTCTCTCAAATAGGATTGTTTCTGACATTTGGTCTTTCACCATTACCTTTGGATTTCATGTAAGTTCCCTTTATTACACTTAGGAAGTTTCTGTTGCTAGTTGTCTTGTTGCTTTTAATCCATAGTTTGGTAAATGCCTTTCTGGCATCAGTTGAGATGATCAGATGTTGGTCTTCCTTCTTTGTATGAATCAGAGCACTGCTTGGATATTTTTCAGCCTGACATACCTTGCATCACTTGGATAAGTCTCACTTGTCCATGGTGTATAATCCCTTACCAAACGTTGTTGCATTTGGTGTGCCAGTGTCCTCATTGGGACCATTTGTATCTTCTTTCATAGGGCTCTCCATAGTTTTCTGTGCATATGTTGTCTTTGTCTAGCTTTGGAATCTGTGTCAAGGTAACTCTGTCTACACCCTATAGTTAGAAAATGTTCTTTCTTCTTTTTTGGGACAGAACAGTCAGCATTAGTTACCCTTAAATGCTTGGTAAGCTTCACCAGTGGAAACAGTTTGTTCTAGACTTTTGTATATTTTTTATTTTAATTCACTTGTTCCTTTCCATAGATGGCCTAAAATTTTGCATTTCTTCTTATATCAGTTTTATCAATTTATGAATTTCTAAGAATGTGTCCACTGCATCTAGACTGTCTAATTTTTTGATACACAGGATCACATAGTATTTTTTCATACTGTGTATATATGTATGTCTATAAGTTAAGTTGTCACATCATTTTCAATTTGAATTATTTTTATATTTTCTTTTTATTTCTCTCCCCTAACAATTGTTTTGTCCTTCTCTTCTAGATAATCTTTGCCTTCCAACACCATACCATCTGGCTGGCCTCCTGCTGAGATGGACTTTTAATTCACAAGACTAAGGAACCTGTCAAAGCATCACCCAAGTTTATCCTCACTCTAATCTTTTATTATTTCCTTTCTATTTCATCTTGTGGTTCAGTTTTCTTTTCTTTCCATAATCTTTTCAAGAGAAAAGATTAGTTTTTGATTTGAGATCTTTCCTTTTTAACGTTGAGTTTATAACTCTAAATTTCTCTCTAGGCGTTGCTTTCACTATGTCATATAAGTTTTGAGTATGCTTTATTTTCATTTATCTCATTATTTTATTTCCCTTATGCTTTCTTCTTTGACTTGCTTAAGAGTATGTTGTTTAACATAGTTATGATATTTTTAGTTTGTCCTTTGTTGATTTCTAGTTTTACTCATGTGAAATGGAATATGTTTTGGATTTCTCTCTAATTTTTATTGGGTTTTGTTTGTTTTCTCTCTTGTAATATATCCTGGAGAATGTACCTTGTGTACTTGTGAAGAATATATATTTGACTCTGGGGGTGGAGTACTCGCTGTATGTCTGTCAGGTCAGACTGGTTTATTGTGTTGTTCAAATTCTTTCTCTCAATATTGATCTTCTGTCAAGATGTTCTGCCCATTATCGAAAGTATGATGATCCCATTTGTTCAG
>PVIR01031074.1:0-12684 GCA_004026965.1 Petromus typicus | reverse complement strand
AAGCGAGACCCTGTCTCAAAAAACCTAAAAAAAAAAAAAAAAAAAATTGAACTTAAACAGTGAATTTGATTCAGTTCTTGTCCAATTTGATTCATAACCAGAATTGTGGAAAGATAAAGTTCATGAACCAAGGTACCACTGTAATGTTTTCCAACTTTGATTTTTAATTAAATGTGTTGATTGTGTATCGTATGCCATTGGATTTTGTTCCTTGATCCATTCTACAAATTTATGTCTTTTCATTGGGAAATCAAGACTGTTCACATTGAGAATTGTTACTTATCCCTACCAATACTGATTTACCTTTTTTCCCCTTTTGGTTAGCTGCTCATCATGCCACATATAATGGTATCTCAGCTTACAAATGTAATTTGTTTTGTGATTTGGGGGAAGGTGATTGTTGTTAATGTGGAAAGATGGCCTTGGTCTTGTTACCCAATGTAGAATTTGTGAATAAAAGCAATATTTTGCCAAATGCTTTTGTTTGCAAACAAAAACATTGATGAACTGAAGCATTATGGTGTATTTATTTTACTTATTGGCATTGTTGGCTTCATTGTCTTAAAAGGCTGCCTTTGAAAATTTTTGTAATGCAAGTGTAGCAGCCCTGAATTTCTTGAGTTGCTCCTTTTCATGGAATTACCTTGTTTATCAATTTTGAAAGAAACTTTTGCGGAATACATAAATTGGGATTGGGAGCTATTATCTTTCAAGGCTTGAAACATTTTGCTGCAAGTCTTCCTGACCTTCAAGGTTTATGTAGAGAAGTCTGCTGTAATTCTGTTGAGTTTACCTTTATTTATGGCTCAATGCCTTTCTCTGTTAGCTTTTAAGATTTTGTCTCTGTGATGAACTTCTGGTACTTTGAATATAATGTGTCATGGAAAGGTTCTCTTTTCATCATGGCCATCTAGGATCTATGTGCCTCAAATAGTTGTACATTATTTTTTCATATATTTGAAAAGTTTTCTACCATTATTTCTGTGAATAGGATTTTATTGTCTTTTGTATTGTCCTCTGATTTTTTGCTTATTCCAGTTTTTCTTAAATTAGTCTTTGCATCATTTCACAGTTATTGGATCAATTTTTGATGTTCTCTTGATTTTAAAGTGTCTTTAAATAGTTGGTCTTTGAAGGCATCATTGTTTTCTAGTTGATCATTGATCACTTCCTAGTTGACATTGATCACTTCTGCTGCCCATACTTCCAATATATTTGTTTGTTCATTTGCTTGCATTTTTGTTTTTAAGACAGGATCTTGTTCAAGCTGGCCTTGAACTCATGAATCCTCCCCCTTACCCTTCAAGTACTTAAATTATAGATGTGTACCACCATGCTTGGCTCTCAGTATGGTTTTTTAATCTCCTGGATTTCTAACTAAAACCTTTTCATGGGCTTTTAATTCTTTGGAAAATTGTACACGCTCATTCGTCTTATGTATCATTGTATTTAGCTAATACAGCTTTTTGTTAGTGTCTTCTAACAGCTCCTGCATTGTTTTGGTCCTAGTTCCATTTTCTACTCAGTTATGCCTTCTGTGATTTCTATCAGTACCTCTTTAATCTATCTTCTAACCTCTGTTAGACTTTCAGGTAATTAAAGTGTGTGGCTTTTTCTGTTCTGCTTGTTTGTGGCTCCTCGGTTGACTTTGGGGAAGTGGGGAGTTTTAGTAGACATTTTGTTGCCTGATCTTCTCGTTTCTATTATTTTATTTTGTGCTGAGCTTTTTGCATGCTTATATGCTTTTCATTGATGTATGTTGGGCATAATGAATTATAGTCCTTTGCCACAGTCTCCCATTCCAACCAGCTTGGTTATTGTGGGAAGGGAAGATGCAGTATACTTAGCCCAACAGCCCTGTTCTGAGAATGTACTCTAATACAATTAATGTCACAAAGGTAACCTGAGAATTGCTTGCAGAGATATAATGACAGTTATGCCACCCTGTTAATATCAAGTAAATCAACTACAATCGTATCATTCCAGACAAATTGCATATTAACATACCATAAGAATCAATTGTGTACCATCCTTAATCTGAGAGACGAAATCCTCAGTTATGGTGTAGACATTAAGACAATCCAGGGACTGATTTACCACTATTAGATACCAACTGCAACAGCTGTGTCTCTGCTAGTGGCAGAAAATAATTCACCAGTAATTTTAGAGTTAGTTATCAAAAGATTAACAGTGTTTTATGGCTGTATTATTAAAGATACAAGATTTGAGATTGGGAGAAGAAAAATTTGAAATCTTAAACTCTGATATGAGAAAGAAGAGAGAGTACTGCAAAAGATTTTACTGGGCAGTAAATTTATAGAATTAGGTAAAGACAAAAAAAAAAACTGATGAGAAATAGAAGATGAAAGAAAAAGAGGGAGAAAAAAACAATTATTATAGGGAATAAGAATGGGAGAGAAATAAAAGAAAAAAATCAAAGGAAGAAGATGAAAAATAGAGATAACAGCAAGAAAGAAGGGGCAAGGAAAATTCCAAGTCTCAAAAACAGAAGGGAAAAAACAAACGAAAACCCTAAAAACGATGTACACACTTAAAAAACAAAAGCACAGAAGAAAAAGAGAAATTTCTCTGATTTGAAATGTCTGGTTTTCTGGTGGGATTTACAACTTTGGAACAGTGTCCAAAGCAAACATGTCCCTGCACATGCTGGTAAATAAAGAAGTCAGACCCCAGATCTGTGCTTGACGCAGGCACCACCTAGCAGTAGGATTAGGGGAGGAGTACCAATTCTGAGACTTTCAAATCTAGATCAGTTCAGGCTCAGCCTAGCCTCTGCTTGTGGGGGTGGAGCTTGTGTCCTTTAGCGTAAAACCCTCAGGGGTCTCTTGCTCACCTGACCACTGTTCCTAGACCATGGCTATCACTATGACTGTCCTCAGCCACTCAGTACAGGAATATAACACTGGGAACCCTGAGATGAACTGTCCTAGGAGCTGCTGCTCTAAGATCCAGGTTCAGTCAACCTCGCTAGAAACCATCACTACGGGTTATGATGAGTGCTTCAGTGGAGTCACTCATTGCTGGTTATAGTTCGCAGCATCGTTTGATCTGTTCCACCCATTTCTCCCTGAAGCCTTCTGCAGTCTCTGCTTTCACTTGTCTCTGTAGATTTGGTCTTCCTTTCTTGGGATCCAAGAATGGGCAGAAATACAGATCGTTCCATCCCTTATCAGTGTTGTATTCTGTCTCTTCCTTTTCTCTATAAATGGTAATTTTACTGTCAGATCATTCCTGGTTCCCTGGGATCTATTTCCCTGTTTTATTTTTTGTGTTGTTTTCTTTCCTAAGTTGTAATTTTCCAATGGCTGGGTTCTAAATCTCACAGAGAGTTGTTCTTGCTTACCAATCTGCCATTTTCCTTTCTGGTTTCAAAGTACATTACTGCAAAGCCTTTTTTTAGTTTTAGAATTAAAGTTTGTGTAATAGCAAATCCAGGCCATCTGATGTTATCTGATATTGTTTGGAATAATTTCCTCTCTTAATTCATTCTTTCAAAGATCTGAGCATTTCAGAAACAGTGAGGTAGTGCTGAGAAACCTTTATCTGGCTCTGCAATGATTTTAACTACAAAAATTATTTGCTGTTGTATACTATAATTAAAAGTAGGGGTATTATATTCCTTTACAAATATTTATAAAATACTGTTACATTACAGACATGCTTAGAATAAGATAAACAGAAAAATCCAAAGTTATATTTAATATAACTAAATATTTGTCTACACATTTCCAGCTTTATAGTTAGCATCAAGCAATTATTATTTTCCTAACACATTTTTAAAATAAACCTTTCAAAATTAGCTCTGGAGTGCTTACCTGGCTAGAGAGGTATCAAAATATTTGTGATTTAAAAAAAAAAAAAAAACTATAGTTTTTAAGAAATTTTATATAAGGATTAAACGTGAAAAAAGAAAAACAACTTACATTTCAAACATGTTCACATTACTGTCTTATGGATTGAAGATCAATTTTAAAAATTCATAAAAATACTCAAACATCAGTTATAACTTTTTCTTACACTAGAAGATACATCTGGAGAGTTTTTAATAAGTATCAAAAAGGTGTAAGGCCAGACCATTTTTATAATTCCTAGTTATTTTCAAAATAACATTCTCATTTTAAGAACAACTTTTCATGACAGTGTAATTATCTCCATTTTTCAAATTTGGAAATTGATTCATCTATTTTATTAGTGTCTTGGAGATGTCATAAGAGAATACCACAAACTTACACAACAGAAATTCATTGTCTCATAGTTTTGCAAGTGTTATTAAAGCTGGTCCCTTTTGAGGGTTCCCAGGTAGTCTGGTCATGCCCCTCTCTTTGACTTCCTATTGTATCATGCCTTTCTCACATTCAGATTTCTTGTTATAAGGATGTCACAGTCATATCGAATCAAGATCCACACTAATGACTTCATCTTAACATGATCGTGGAAAGGCCATATTTCTAAGTCAGGTCACATTTACAGGTGCAAGGGGTTTGGAATTTAACATCCGGGGGATGCAGTCAATCCAAAACAGATGGTAAGTCTCCATTTCACATCTCTTTATGTAGGAAAGTTAGACACATCACATTGTAGTGCCACTAAAAGGGCAGCATTAGAAGGGCAGGACATCATATCTGGAATACCACATTTAAAATCATTTTTCTACTACTGCCTTGAATGTGGGGGATTTTAATTAAAATAAACTGAGTTTCTACAGTAATAATAAAATTTATTGTTGTAGTTTTCAAGCTTGCTTTCTTCAGATAATAAATGATGCCGGCATCTAGTGCTTAGATCTGAATTTACATCTGAATTTCGGCCTGGTTCGGTGACACAGGCCTGTAATCCTAGTTACTGGGAGAGGCTAGGGCCGAAGGATTGCAAGTGCAAGGCAGGCCTAGGCAACTTTAACAATATCTTGTCTTAAAATGCAAAACTAGAACTAGAACTGTTGTTTAATATAGCTCAGTGGTAGAGCATCTTTACTCCCAGCACTGCAAACTAACCCCCTACAAACCCAATTTAAATTAAGAAAATATAGAACTTTTAAATTATGGATTCCTCTTCTATAAGATCTTGAGATGACCATCAGAGTACTTTTTAAATTGTTGTGAGTGTATTCTTGACAGATTCCACGTGTATTTCATAATTCTCTAAGTATTGAGTGTTAACACTCGCCTTTTCTTGTGACGAGGGATATCTGAAGTATGTGTAAGGACAAAGCAACAACAGCAACAACAAAAAGTATTGTGTGATATTCTGTTATCTCTTTTTTCTTTTCTTTGCTATTTTTTCTTTTATTTTAAAATAACTTTAGGCCAGCGGGGGAGTTAGCTCAGCGGTTCCGGCCCCTGTCTTGCAAGCGCAAGAACCCCGGTCCGATCCCCGGTCACCACATACCATACTGGGCGTGGAGACTCACGCCCAGCAGCAATCAGCACCACATACCACAGTGCCGGGCATGGTGGCTCACGCCTGTCATCCCAGCACTCGGGAAGCAGAGGCAGGAGGATTGCTGTGATGTGAGTTGGAGGCTGAGCTCAGGGCCAGCCTGAACCCCAAAAGCGAGACTTTGTCTCAAAAAATCTAAAAAATAAAAATAAATAAAATAACTTTAGGCCATGGAAAAATTGAAAGATAATACACATAAGCTGCCCCAGAATATTTAGAAAGAGTGTAGCTCTACTGTGCCAAATACTGTCATACTTAATTCCTATAAATAGGAACTATTTTCTAGATAGCTACAATACAGGCTTGCACCTCAGGAAATTAACAGTGATTGATTGCTGCCATATCATTTAATCCATAGGCTGTTCAAGTTTTACCAGTTGTTTAAAAAAATATCCTTTAGAGCAAAATAAGCCAATGTAGGATCCTAGGTTACATTTAACTGTCAGGACTCTTTACTGTTCACGATTCTGGAATACTTCTTTAGTGTTAGGACCATTACATGTTAGAAGAACCCTTGGTATAAATTGTCTACAGATGTGAGTCTGTCTGATGGTTCCAAATCAAGTGTGCTCAGCAGCTCTTATGATACTGGGGTCTTCATCTTTTGGGTGGTATGGTTTTGATTTCCTCTCACCTGGTGATATTAACCTTGATCACCTGCTCAAGGCTGTGTTCACCAGGCTTCACTGTCAAACTACATGTCTCTTTGTAGTTAAGTATTTTATAGGGACCGAGAAATACACAAAATGATTGCAGCAAAGAATAAACAAATGAATCTGCACTTAATCTTTGAAACCTTCGCTACAGTTGTGAGGGAGACAAAAGGAGGGTTACTGTGCAGGACAACTTTCACAATCACTAACTGAGGTAGTTAACTCATTGGAATCTTCTCAGGCAACTTTAACAAGGAACCCATCCAGTGACACTTGCTTTTGCCTCCCTTTGAGGATTTTATGGAAATGATGTGACATTCCACACTGTCCTGCAGTGAGAGAGGAGAAGGGGTAAGGGGGAGAAACATTGGCTCAGTTGTATGCATATGCCACATTCAACATTACATACCGCTCATACTGCAAAACACTGCTTGCTTGTCAAGTTAAACTTTATTAGAAATATCTGCTGATATTGCAGAATACTCAAAAAACAATTTACTCACAATCCAAGGTTTTACTGTATATATTTCTTCTATATTACTTGACATTCTGTGTTGTTATAGGATTTATTTATGTCATTATGGACTTGTAAATTCTTGTGAGTAATAGCCATAATTCATTTCATCATTACTTTTATTTGTATGAGTTATATTAAATTTGTTGATAAACCTTTGTGCCGCCTTCTGTGTGTTTCCCCTTTATATTTTCCCTTAATTTTTGAAGCACTTCACAATTAGCCTCTTTTGGAGTCCTTGGATTCCTTACAGTAGAGAGTGGCGCTTAGAAACCGAAGCCTGAGTGCCGAGTGTGTAAGTGCTGTGAGAACCTCGCTGCTCCCGCATCCACAGCGGACAGACGTAGAAAACAGTATGTGTGTGCACGTATGTGCCTGTGTGCTTCAGCCTACGTTTATTTGCTCCTTTATCTACGTAATTTTGAAAAGCATGAGTTCATACCAAAACCTCTATCCAATCCACTACCATAGAGTGCACTGTAGATTTTTCTGTTCTCAGACTTTCAGTTCTCTAGCAGTGGCAAACTTAGCTCACCCTGCCCTCAGAGGTGTGTTGCTGGGGTTATCTTCCTGTGTATAACCAGTCTCCTGCCGGCTGCTCTCTTCCCACTTCCGTAAGGCAAGGATACCTACCTTGGTTAGCTCCATCTATTGGCTTTTGAATTAAATTATGAAAAAAGAAGTTTCATTCTTTTATGACAAATATTAAAGAAAGGCAGACAAATTTGCTTATGCTACACCACCTTGGGTTAATTTGCTTCCTCTATTCTTAGTTTTAATTAGAAACCCATTATTTCCAAATTGACAGTAATTTTTTTGTTATTGATGCTGCTGTGCCTTACCTCATAACAGTCCATTTATAAGAGATATTTCAAAAGTTAAATTTAATTAAGCATTTTATACTGCTTTAGCTTGAGTCTCAGCATTTGTTATATTTAATATATAAAAAGGTAATGAGTTAAGCAGGAAAATGGAAATGCTCTGTATTTCAAGGCACATAATCAAGTTAAAGTGGATTGCTTTTGTGATATGGAAAAATGGCATAGAAAAAAATGAGAACTTTTTCATGTTTTAAAATCAGTTCTGTTCTAGATTACCACACCCCTGAGGTCTTTTCATTGAACATTAATTATGGAAAAGATATGTCAAAATGTGAAGGAACGCCAAAATGCTCAAGTAACTGTTTTATAGTGAAGATAATATATATAATAATATATATATAATGACGTCTTCATAGGAGGTTAATTAGATATGTTTATTAATTTTAGAATTTGTTAGAGAGACATAAAGTTTTTTTTGAGGAGTGAGTGCCAGGAATGGAACTTAGGTCCTTGGGCTTGTGAGGTAGAGACTGGAACCACAGCCTTCAAGTGATTAAAACTAGTTACTGAAAAGAATATTTAACCCCCAAATTATTAAGTGAGGAAAAAAGGGAGAATAAAGAAAACATACCTAGGGCCGGGGAGTTAGCTCAGTGGTTCCGGCGCCTGTCTTGCAAGCGCAAGGGCCCGGGTTCGATTCCCCGGTAACCACATACCTTACTGGGTGTGGAGACCCACACCCAGCAGCAACCAGTACCACATACCACAGTGCCGGGCGTGGTGGCTCATGCCTGTAATCCCAGCACTCGGGAGGCAGAGGAAGGAGGATTGTGATGTGAGTTGGAGGCTGAGCTCAGGGCCAGCCTGAACCACAAAGCGAGACCCTGTCTCAAAAAAAAAGAAAACATACCTAGTATAAACCAAGAAAGAAAGTATAGAGAAGAGCAACATAAACAAGTAAGGTAAATAAAAACTATGAAATGATAAGATAGAAAAAAGACAAATATATATCGGTAATCAGAAAGAAAGTAGGTGGGTTAACTAGTAAAAATAGACATTCAGATCAAGATCCTATCATTTCTTTTTTAAGAGACATATCAAAAACTAAATGACAGAAATAATGACTGATGAATACACGAAGATACACCAGTCAAATAGTGTCAAAAAGAAGGCCAAAGTGACAGTAGGTTCTGAGACCAGAAAAGGAGGAAAGTGAATAAAGCAGGATAATTTTTAAGTGATAAAGAAACAGTCTGCCAACGCAAATGCTCATGCCACTAAAATAGTTGTAAATACAGCAAACACTGATGATTTAGAAGTATTGATAAATTCCTAATATCAGTGAGAAATTTCTGTTCTAGTTTCATGGTGCTAGAGGTAAAGCCTAGGGCCTAACAGTAAGCATGCGTGCTCTGCTGTATCCCCAGCCCTCAGTGAGGAATTTTAATGACCATTCTCTACAAGCAAGTACATATCCTCCTCGATTTACAATGAGGTTATGTCCTAATAAACCCACTGTAAGTTGAAAATATAGTTAACCAAAATGCATTTAACATACTTTATCAAACACAATAGCTCAGCTTAGGCTACCTTCTTTTTTTTTTTTTTTTTAATCTTTATTGGTACATTAAATATACACATCATGATTGCACTCCATAATGGGGATTTGTACCAGTATAAAACACAACTTAATTCTCATTTTTTCCCATAGCCCTACCCACCCTACCACCCCCCCCATATACACAAAATTTGTTTCCTTACTTTTTTGTTACAATCTCAACATTGTCTCCTTTCACCTTATTTTACATTGAGCATCTTCTATTTCACAATATATAACATACAATGCTAGGACTCATTTACATCTTCATTTTCTCATACCAGAGAAAAGATGCGATATGTACCTATCTGTGCCCTATTTATTTCACTTATGAGGATATCCTCAAGGTATGTCCATTTAAGTAGAAATGATTCAAACTTATCATTTTTTATGGCAGAGTAGTACTCCATAGGCTACCTTCTTACAGTGCTCAAAACACTTACATCAGACTATAGTTGAACAAAATTACCTCATACAAAGCCATTTTGTGATAAAATGCTATTTCATATAAATTATTGAAGTCTTTACTGAAAGTAAAAAAAAATAATTTGTAAAGAATGGTGATGTGTGTACACAAAAAATTATAAATCAACAGAGCATGGTAGCACACTTTCGGAGCCTGAGGTAGGAGGATCACCCCAACTTCCAAGTCTAGCCTGGGATACTTAGTGAGTTCTGGCCAGCCTGAACTACAAATACAGTGAGACCCTTCTCAAAAAAAAAGTAAATAAACCATCATTAAATTTGAGCATTTTAATGAGCATTATTAATAATGTACAGAGGAGAACTAAATATAAAAACCTGTAGGCTATACCCAAAGTGGTTCTTGGAGGGAAGCCTTAAGTACAGACATTACAAAATGGAACTACCAGAATTAAGTGAATACAGTTCTTTTAATGATACTTGCTTTTTCAGACTGACTCAAGAGGAAACAAAACCTGAACAAAGAATAATCATTAAAAGACTGAGGTATACCTAGCAAAATGAATTCTCTTCCTTGGTTTCCTATCAGCTGTGTACCAAATAAGACACCAGAATCAACTGTTTTGTTTGGCAGAATTTTAAAAATATTGAAAGAACAAATAATCCTTTTCTTACCGAAACAAAAGAAATACTGCCAGTGATTTTAATAGGGCCAGGTTTACTGTGGTCGCTAACTGAAAAGATGATACAAAAGAATTTGATGTCTCTTGTCAGTTCCAATAATAAGTAACAAGTGACTATAAGAGGCCTGGCAAGACTTCTGCTTCTGGAAGGTTGGAGTAAATCCTTTTCCCAACACTCCTACTCTGTATAACACAAGCCCACTAAACATCCATATGAAACAAGAACAGGAAGGCTGTGAGCATTGCAGAAAAAAAGACAAACCTGGGACTTCAGGACCCGAGGAATGATGCAGAGTTGAATCCTCAGACCATTGTCTTCCCTCCTGTGTTCTGGATACAGCCCTAAAGAAACGGAGAGAGCAACAGTAGCATGGGAGGGAGTGATTCTCAACAGAAGGTGGCTGCTCCTTACCTCGAAGGAGAAGAGCAGCCAAGCGAGATCGAAAATATGTAGTTAATAATCCCTTAAGTGAAATGTCAGAACAGAGCTGCAGCTCCATTCTGAAATCCCTCAGCACAAGCTCAGTGGGGAGCCCAGGCCTCCCCTGTTCCCAGGCTGAAGCAAGCTCCCCACCCTCGAGGAGGCCATCAAGACTCGGATCCTTGCGTGCAGCAGTGGGACTCCCAGAGTGTCAGTGGAGGTGTGTGGGAAGCCTGAACTTGCCCTTCTCTGCTCTTCCCTGGGATCCAGGTAGAAGGCACCTGGTGAGGAGTAGGAACATCTCCATTCCCCAGGGATGATGGGCCCACATGCCCTGCCTGCCCTGCGAGAGTGGAAGGCTCACCCATGCCCAGTAGCTACAGTGCTGTTCCCAACATCCCTGGCCACTTTCGGAAGTCACGTGGAGAACTGGTCTCTACTCCAGTGTGGGAGGAACAAAGTATTTCCCGTCTGGCCTGTTGAAATGACTGCAGCGATAAAAAGCCTATTTAAATAACATCCAGAATGTAGTAATACACAGATGTACACTGTTACTTGGTATCAAGAATCCAGAAAATTTCAGGCAAGTGGAAAAGACAAAAGAGTAGACCCCACAAAGACAAAATTGGTAGAATTATCAAACAAGTATTAAAAAATACTTGAGTCATTGCAGTCATACTTTTTGAAATAAAGGGAAAAAAATGAAATCCTCACAAAGAAATACAAAGCCTGAGTGAAGAGATGAAAAATATAAAGTACTAAATGGAAATTTCAGAACTGAAAACTAAAGTCAATAAAATTTTTAAAAAGTCACTAGATACACTCACAGCAGAATGGAGGAACAAAGTAAACTGGAAGGTGGATTAGTCCAAATTGTCCAGCAGTAGAAAATGGAACAAATAAAAGTGAACAGAAATCTGCAGATCTACAACAGAAAGATCTGTGCTAATACTCATCAGAATCCCAGAAGCGGACTATAAGGGAGGGCTGAAAAGTACCTGAAGAAATAATGGCCAAAAACTTTCCAAATTTGACCAAAGACATAGATTCAACACCGGAAACACCAGTGCTTCCACTTTGACGTAGACAGTGAATGCAGTTCATATCAGTCAAGCTTCAAAAGATGTGTTATTGATAGAAACAATTATTCTAAAATTTTTACAGAAACAAGAGTTACTAAATAGTTTTGAAAAAGAAAAATGAGTAAGAAGAATCCATTTGTGGTAGTGCAGCCTAGTGTTAGTAAAGAAGTTGGCATGAGGATCAGTGGAACAGAATAGAGAACTCTGAAGCTGACCCACAGACATATAGTCACCTCATCTGTGACTAAAGTAGTGAAGGAAGCAAGGATGGTCTTTTATTGTTTTTGTTTTTTTAAGTATGGAGAATAGGAACCTTATGTGGTAGGGGAGAAGAACACCTTCAGGATGTATTGTTTGCTGAAAAGTTCTTAGACGTGAATGACACCAATACACAACCCATAAAAGAGAGAACAAACTGTCCTGGTTAGAATTAGGGTGTTTTGCTGTGATGAGGATGAAAAGACAAGCAGCACAGTGGGAAGAGATATTTACACAGCACATACGTGGTGGGGCCTGTTGCCTACAGTATATGAAGAACTCCTTTAAAAATTCTAAAAAGACTAGTCATTAGAAAAGAAAATCTGAAGATTTAAAAAAGCCCACAAGAAAAACCTTCACTAAAGAGGATATATAATTAGCAAATAAACACATAAAACATGTTCAATATTACTAGCCTTTAGGGAAATACAAATTGAAATCTCCATGAGATAACACTACACAGTTATTAAAATAACTAAAAATGACTGTATGCCAGTGTAGATTTAAATTATTTATAAGTGTAAAATCTTTTTAGTATTAATAGTGTTAGCCAGGAATTCTGCATCCCAGAAAAATGCTTCCTTTCCCCTTTTAGAGAAAAGATCAAATATTAGGCACAGTTTTAAAATAAATGAATTTGAACTTTGCGCTTTCAGCTCTTCATTTTGCTTCCGTATGATGCCATTCCTAGTCTTTCTACTTTTTATGATCCGTACCCCCTAACTTCGACCTTTACTTCAGGTCATCTAATCAGAGTCATTTCTTTTTTTTT